>JBDJHY010190828.1:0-11847 GCA_039654485.1 Withania somnifera
ATAAAAGTTCCTAAGCTTTGATACCATTACAACCAGGATCTATACAGAAGGCTGGCGGTAGTCCGCACGACCATTTCTATAAAGAAGGATGGTGGTAGTCCTCACGACCATCTTTATGGATCTTGTTTGAAACTATACCATTTAATCTTGCAATTAGCAAGAATAACAATTAAAAGAAAATTTTATTTAGTTATTGACTGTATGGAAATTTTTTACTTAAGCACAGGGTTTGTCAGATTCTAAGCCACTTACTATTATTAATCCATTCCGGAAGTTCTTACAGTGGAAAAGGTTGCCCCTTCTTTTTCTCCAAATAAACGGGGACTTACAATTTATTTATTGATTTTAATATTTGTAATTTTTAGTTATAATAAATAAGTCATAGTGGTAAACTATATTATTTAAATAGGCGTATGACTTACTTTAATAACAATTTCTACTTTTTAATATTTTTTTTTCTTCTTATATATAAGTTTATTGATTGACAAGAGATACATGTGCAAAGCACTATTTAAATTAGGAAGACCATTAAAAAATTTCATTGAATTTTTTGCCCTTCATTAAAAAATTGCAATAGACAAAGTCGTTGTTTACTATTTTTCTAATTTTAAAAAGTTATAAATCAATAAAAAATTTAGTTATTAAATATTTATTTAATTAAATAATGTATTAAACAATATTAGGAATAAGTCAAAACTAACCTAATACGTAGGAATTATATGTATGAATTTAATCTGTCATAGTATTTTATTTTTTTGGGTATAGCATAGGAGTTTTGGTATTTTAATAAAAAAATATTTTTCTTAATTGTTTTATGTAATATAAGATATTTAAAAGAATGAAGGCTCTACAATAGACAATATCATTTTTTTTAATAAATTTAGGAGTTTGAAATTATTTAAATTTTATTTACTATCACTTTCATATGCAATTATTATACAAAAACTCTAATTATATTTAGCACCAAATATGAAATTTATTTTTCACGTTTACACATACAAGTAATATTTTATTTTTAATTTATGTAGGATTCACATTTTTAGATTCTTTTTTTAATAAAATATATTCACTTTCAATTTCATTAGGATTGTTTGCAATCACTTTTATTTTACACTAAGAATATTTTAAATATTTTATAGTTTTTTAAGATTATATGAGGGTTTTTATTTTAACAAGACATTTAAAACTATTTTTTCTTCTTATTTTGGTTTTGATTAATTTTGACTCAAGGCATTTTCTTGTATTTATTTAGTTTCAAGTCGAGGTCGAGTCTCAGGGACGGATTTCGGGTCGAGAGTCAGGATCGAATCTTGAATCGAGAGTCGAGGTCGACAGTCGGATCTTGAGTTAGGATCAGTCCTAGGTCAAGAGTTAAGATCAGGTAGTAGATCAAGAATTTAGGTTGGGTTAGATCGAGGAGTCAAGGTCAAGTCCCAGTTGAGAGTTAGGGTCGAGTTCTGGGTCAAGATTTAGATCCTGAGTTGGATTCGAGAATTAGAGTCGAATTTCGTGTAGGGAGTTGGGCTCAGGTTTCAAATTGAGAGTGGGGGTTATACCCAGGTGTGGAGTTAGGATCAAGTTTCGAATTAGGAGTCAGGGTCAAAAGTCATATCCCGAGTGAAAAATCGGGGTTGAGTCTCGGGTTAGGTGCCGAGTCGAAAGTCAATGATCGAATCCCAAATTGTAATTAAGGGTTGGATTGGATCTCAAGTTAAACGTCAAATACGGATTTGGAAGTCAGATGCTAAGAAGAGGTTGGATGTCAGATTATGAATCTAAGTCAGGGTTAGGTCTAATATTGGGAGTCAAGGTTGGGGTTCAAATCATAAGTTAAGAGTCAAGGTCAAATCTCGAGTGGGGAGTCAGATCCTGAGTCAAGAGTTAAGAATGTGTCTTGAATCAGATTCAGATCTCGAGTCAGAGTCAGGTCTCAATTGGGGAGTCAAAATTGGTTCTGAATTAGGAGTGGGAAAATGGGGATAATATTGGTAGTTGGATCATGAGTCAATGTTTAAGTAGGTATGAAAAGTGGGGTCTTGGGTCAAGGTCAAATCCTGTCCCAAGTCTCGATTAGGGTTGAGAGTTGATTCTTAAATTGGGGTCGGGGTCCAGAGTAATAGTTGGGTGTCAGGATTAGTACTTGAACCTCAGGTCACGGTCGCGAGTTGTATCCCATTTCAAGTCGGTAGTCAGGGTTGAGTACGGTATCAATAGTATTTTTTCAAATTATATACATAAATGTTCTTGGGATAATATTTTCTTCATACTTACCAATCATTGGGTAATAAGTAAGAAAATCACTTTTTCAAGAAAATATTTTCCAAGTCTAGATATCAAAATTTTACCGAATTTAAATAAAATCATCTACAAGATGAGTTTAATATCTATTTCAAACTCTAAGATCCATTAGAATTTTTTGAAAGCAACACTTTCACTTGTGAATGTTAATGATCTTACAAAATGAGAGGAAACAAGAATAATCATGAGTACTATTTTGTAATCATATATCTCTATGTGTAAGAGCTTATTAGGGTTCACAAAGCTAAAAAATTATTGCTTCCATGTTAACACTCGATCAACAAAGTTGTTTTCATCAAGAAATATAAGTATTCAATGTTTAGTCTCTGAAATTCTACTTCTAATTAATGACGACATGAATTAGAAATGGTTAATAATTGTTTTTGCTTCAATACAATCTAGACCACTATTGTATATTACTCGATAAATACCTGCAACTAGTTATAACTATTCATATCAACAAATAAGACAATCAACAAACATCTAATATTTGTTGAAAAGCTTAAAACTTCTCAATCTTACATTAAATGAATTTCATTTTGGATTAAAATAATACTTGAATGTTCTCTTATAATTAAATCTCTAATCAAAGTATTGATCACTTTTTTCTTTTAAATTGTATATTATCATATGGATATACGCGCAAAATGCATACACTAAGCTAGTTATTAGAAAATCCCATTTTAACCAATTTTAGTGTCAATTATGTTATAAGACGAGCCCATATGGCCATATAGGTATAGAAAAAGGCAATACGGGGCTTTCAGCCCACAAAATGCCATAAATATGGGTGCAATCATATTAGAAGATATGCCACATAAAGGGGAGCTTTTTCTTTGTGGGTCGCTTTATGCAACACATTGCTTAGGACCAACGGTTCACACGATAGGTGCACGATCTACTTTGCAAGTTCCATCCCTCAACCCTTCACCTATTGGCTTGGCAGGCAAGCTACCTTGATCCGTCTTCGGCTTTGATGAATGCACAAACACAAAAATACAATAACAGTCCTATGGCCTTACACAGGCCTAACCTATAGCTAGTAGCACACAACACTAGTCCAAACTCGAGGGCAAAATCCAAAAACCAACCAATGCGACATCGTCTTATACTTTCAGAGTCACCTTACGGCTATCACAAGGCCAATACTAGGTCAAGGTGTATTTCATCGAGCGCTAGCAAAAAGGACACAAAAAAAAAGAGACTAAACGGTCAAGGGTCACAGTATCGACCTAGTAATCCTATCCCACGGATGCTATTTAGCATAATTGCACAAGCTATGTCTCAAGAATAAGCCTAAGGAGCGTACAAGTCATCCGACGAATGCAACTCTACAACACACGGTAATTAGCTCGTCTAACATCTAATGGCCTCTAAATAACTTGAAACTGATAAAATACGAACTTACACGTCAAGACGAAGTTAATTATGTTGGTTATAACAAATTTTGGACTAGGCCAGAAATTGGGCTTAAAATGGACCCACGGGACTCTTAACCTGACCCACCCATAAATGAACTTCACCACGGGGTTTCAGCTATACTAGATTTTCATGCTCCAAAAACAAGCACAATCGGAGAAAGAGAATAAAGTGCAAAACCTTACATAATCGCCAAATTTAAACGAAAGAATTACGTACTTAAATGGAGTACAAAGGGCAGGTATGGGGTGAGATCAAGTTCAATGCACCAATTAGAAGCTAATAACTGACTGGAATTCAAGGAATTATGACGAACTTAGTGAGGGCCATTAATGGAGAATTCCATCATTTTTGTGGGAATTAGGAGGAAATGAGGCTTACCACAATAGAGGTAATCAAGAACTAAGCCACCAAAAGGGGTCCCCTACACTTTACTATGAATTTCCATAATTTCTAAAGCTTAGAGAGAGAAAATAAAGAGAGCAATTGTGTAAGTGGCCGTTGGACAGTGAAACACGATCGCTTTAGCATGATGTGATCGCATCAATAAAATTTCCAGGAATTTGTGTTATCGAGCCGAAGGAAGTGGGACCAGGGACCAAAGTTGTCAACGCTCCAGGAGCCCAGCCACACTGAAGGAAAAGCAGAGACAATAACGTTGTTGGCGTTGGGTTCCAGTGATCGCGCTAAATAAAAAAACCATGGACGTAGCTTCATCGACGATGGAATGGCCCGATCGTGCCAATAGATGGGAGGGGCAACTTGGTGCTGCAATGTACCAAAAAACTAACAAACAACTAAACTTCGAATAGGGTCTTTGGGCTTACTCGGAACTTGATATGTGCAACAATATAGCCCTAACACACCAGAAATGACATTCTGGATCCAACGACGCAGTTGCAATTTCAGTATGAGGTCGTTTCAGAGAAATGTTGACCAAGTCAACCTTTAAACCGAACTTTCCTAAATTTCACCCAACACCTTAAAATCACAACAAACACCTCGAGAAGTGACCCAACACTCTTCCTAACCCTAACTCCGCATTCTGAAAATGATGGCGCAGTTGGATTTCTGATCCGATGATCCGATCATTAAATGTTGGCCAAAGTCAAATATTCAACGTCGGCCAACTACTATCTCGTCGGATGAGATAAAATTGCACTACAAACTCCTAGACCCAAACCAAGAGTCCACCTAGACCAAAATCCACATTCCAGAGCTAACAAAACTGTCAGAATTCATTTTCGAGATCGTCATGAAGAAATATTGACTAAAGTCAATGAGTACCTAAATGTTAACTCTAAAACAGGGAATTCCAGATACCTTTCAACTGAACCGTCAAGGAGCCGAACTAAAGGTCCCAACAGGTAATAAATGACCAGGGACAGCTATTGAAATGCTCTAAAATAACCATAAGGGTCATTATACTATTTTTAGTGAAGGTTTTTTGTTTGTTTTAGCCAAATTAGTTTACTCCCTGGCGATGTGAATGAGCAACCTCGTGTATTTTAAATTTACATCAACTTAAAAAAACATATGTCTCTGGTATTTAAATTCATATTTTTTATTAGATTAACACTGGAACATGTCTTTTCTTAAAAAAAGAAAAGAAATAATTCGTTCCTAGTTTGAAGGTCGTTCTAGTTTAAATACTAAACCCTTTTGTTTTTTGTCTTTATGCATAAACATCCATCCTTCGAGCCCACTGTATCCATTCTCCACTGGTCCTAAAGCTCATTCATAGAGTCTGTCTCAGCCAAACCCAAGTCTGGATCGAAGACGAAGAACGGAAGCAAGTATTGTAGAATGGGTCAAAAAAAAAATAAATTCAAGACTAGTTTTCTCTCTCTCCTCTCCTCTTTATTTATTTATAAATTTCAATAATTTGAAACTTATTAGACTACTTGTATTAACACTTTTATGACTAATCTAAACGGACTCCGGCATATTACCATCTTAGTTCTTTTCTTCATTTTCTTTGTTATCGCCTTAATTTGGGTTATTTAAAATAAATAAAAAATAATTTTTTAATCAAACTTTTCTTATAAAAAATCAATTAATGGAAATGACATTTTTCGTTTAAATAGCATTTCATATAGAAAAATTCAAGGCTTTTCACGTGAGTAACAAAGTTTAATAGAAAGAATCGTTTTCTCACTTAATCAATAATTTTTCAAAAGTTTCACTTCTTGTTATCAAAACATAACCCTTTCGTTTATATAAAACTTAAATCATTTTTTTTACAATAATAACTCAGTTTCTTTCTAGTGTTTGACAAAAATGATCTTAATTATCACCTTTTAGCTGGGAAATTAAACTATTTTTCTTTAAGCAATCAAGCGCCTTTTGCCTTTTCTTTCAAAATACTTGAACAAATTTCAGTAATTTAGATATTTTTCAAATAGCCACTTATCGTTTCAAAATCAAATCTTTTTTATTTTTGAAATTGCAAAGTGTCTATGTTTACAAATATAACCAAATTATGACTCAATTCAAGTTTGTCTTAATAATATGACCCTAATTTGGACTATTTTAATGACGAAGGGGTCTTAGTGAAGATTTTGATCACCTAGATTATTTTTGCAAAACCTGTCACTTTATTTCAAAACCAACCTTTTCTCAAAATCAACCAAAGTGGCTAGGTTCATAAATTTAGTCAAAGAGATTATTTTTTACGAGTTAGTCAATTTCTCGATATGTTTTCAAATATAATTAATTTCACAAAGTTAGTTATTTTCAAAGAGTTAGTATTGGCTTAACCCAATTTCGAGATATTTCTGAGGTGCCTTAAAAATCTTCCTCGGGACATTACTAGAATCCTTACCCAAGATTTCTAAAGTTCAACTTTTGTTCATGTTTGTGAAGTCAATTTTCTTAAAAGTTTTCTAAAAAAATTTAAAAATTAAATGTCAACTTAGTCACATTTTTTAATTATTTTGAGTTTGACTAATTTTTTAGATAATTTGAGTTTTATCAAGTCAACCATTTTTTTGTATTTTCCAAAACAAAAGCTTTTTGAAAGAATTTTCAGAAGAAAAAGATAAAACATAGATGACGACTCTGCTAAGGATTCATGAAGATTATAACAATTTTTTTTCTAACTCCAACTTGACTAGCAACATGTTCTATATGTTATTATGTGCTTATTTTATTGCAATTATAAACTGTCATTGCGTTCATGGCATATTCTCGCCCCTTCACATCAGTTTTATTTCAAAATCTCATAAAGGACTGTACGCGCTCCCACGGCTGATCCTTTTTTATGTTTAATCCCTTTTATGGATTTCACGATAAGACTATTGATTCATCGTGAGGTCAATGAATGTCATGGAATCCATCACAAATAGTCTGTCTGGGTTATCGATCTTTAAAAAGAAAATTGCTCTAGTATAATTAGGATAGAAATCGAAATACCATGAAGTTGAACCTCATGCTAGAGATAAATAAAGGCTAGCTTCTCCGCATTTATAATCTGTATAAAGTGAGATGAAGTGCGCAGATTTAATCAACCTATCAACAATAACCTAAATCGAATCATGGCTACGAGAAGTCCGAGGCAAGCCTGAAATGAAATCTATAGTTCTTCATTCCCTATTTCCACTCAAGAATGGGAAGCCTCTACATCAAATCATACGATCTCTGAGCTCAAATTTAACTTGCTGATAGTTTAAGCATCGAGACACAAACTTAGCGATATCCCTCTTTATACCACTCTACCAGTATATCTACTTTAAATTTCTATACATCTTCACCGCATCTAGATGGATGGAATAAGGGGAACTGTTGGTCTCACGAAGGATCCACTAAATCAAATCATCCAATCTAGGAACACAAATTCGACACTTGAACCTCATAATACCATCTGAAACCAATGTAGCTCAGTGGGGCTCACCCCACAACAACTGATCAAGAAAATCAACCAAGTTTGGGTCCTTAAACTAACGCTGCTGAATCTGATCAATCAATAAAGAACGAGCCTCAATTAGGGGTATCCATAGATTGGGTTGGTTCGATTTTTATTAAAAAATTAGTAAAACATTATGTTGATTTATTATATCTATAAACCAAATCAAACCAACATAAAGTCCATTTTTCGGTTTTGGTTTTTCGATCTATTTAATTTTTTCGGGTTTTTTGGTTTTTTCACATCTGCATTATAAAATGAAAGTGTAATTAAATTATACAAACTATGAAAATAAAACATTTAAAAAATTAAGGAACTATTAACAAATTAGAGGGCAAACACTAATAAAGCAAACATATAAAAAGTTACAATTGTGCATTAATAACTACGCCTATAAATATTAACGCTTGAGATAATTGAATAAAAAAGCCCAGGAATGAAAGATTTTGTTGTCTAGCTATTTTCAATACAAACTCAGTTAAAACAACACTAGTGCAAAATGAGATGTATGAGGAGGAGACTATAGATTTGAAATTATCCGAAAAGCAACAAAGTTTCTTTTCTTTTGTTAGGTTTTTCTTTGGACAGTAGATTTAAATTTTGAATCATGTGTTTACTAAACAATGAATATTCACAAGTCAAAATGTGAAGTAATAGATCTACACATTTAAAAAAATAACAAATATTTGTGAAGTAGATTTTATTTAATATTTTTTATAGATGAAAGATGAAATTTTATATATATTATTATGTCAGTTTGGTTTGGATCTAATTTGATTTTTTTTATTGATACCAAAATAAACCAAGAAATGTCGATTTTTATTTTTCAACACCAAACCAACTAAATCAAATCAAAAGTTCTTTTTTTCTCAGTTTGACTTGGTTCATCAATTTGGTTTGTCTTGTACACCCCTAGCCTCAATACTAGCAAAGACACAGCCTGAACCCATGAACTCAAGTGTAACCAATCGATTAGCCAAAGACTGAAAGTATAAGGATAAAGACCTCTCAGAAATTGATAAACATCCAAGCTACCCATATCATCGACTTCCGGCTCAAGGCATCCACAACCACGTTTGCCTTGCTCGGATGGTATAAGATTGAAATATCATAGTCCTTCAGCAACTCAATCTATCTCTGCTGGCAAGCATTAAGCTCCCTCTAAGTTATAATATACTAAAGACTACGGTGATTGATAAAAAATATCAAAATAGACTCCATACAAGTGGTGGCTCCAAATCTTAAGCATAAAGACTATCGTCGAAAACTCCAAATCATGGGTGGGGTAATTGCACTTATAAACCTTAAGATGTCTAGAAGCCTAAGTAATAACTTAGCCTTGCTGCATCAACACACAGCCAATACCAACACTGGAAGTATCACAATAAATGGCAAAACTGTGACTCTCAACCGTTAATGTAAACACAAGAGTATAATTCAATATAGTCTTAATCCTACGAAAACAAATCCCACACTCATTAGACCACTAGAAAGGAACATCCTTTTTAGACAGTCTATTCAGTGGCTTTTCTATAAGAGAATCCCTCAACAAAATGATGGTAGTAACCAGTAAGCCTAATGAAGCTATAAACCTCAATAGGAGTAGTACGTCTAGGCCAATTACGAACAGCTTCAACCTTTGTCAAACCACTCTAATACCCTCCCTGGACACCATATATCCAAGAAATACAACTGACTCCTTCCAAAACTCACACTTTGAGAACTTAGCATAAGATTGATGATCACTCAAAGTCGGAAGAAAAATACCCAAATGACACTCAAGATCCTCTCTTCTCCTCGAATATACCAAGATATCATCGATGAACAAAATCATAAAGGAATCATGGTAGGGCCTGAACACATGGTTCATCAAATTCATAAAGGTCGTGGGTGCATTAGTCAACCCAAATGACATCACAAAGAACTCATAATGCCTATATCGTGTCCTAAATACTGTCTTTGGAATATCCTTAGTCATGATCCTCAACTGATGGTAACCCGACCTCAAATCAATCTTAGAAAGATGGAAGAACCCTGAAGTTGGTAGGATAAGTCATTAATGCGAGGCATAGAATACTTGTTCTTTACAGTCACACTATTAAGCTGCCTATAATTGATACACATGCACATAGAACCTCTTTATTCTTCATAAACAGTACACGATCACCCAAAGGCGAAATACTAGGCAGAATAAAAACCTTATCTAACAAATCCTGAAGTTGAGTCTTGAGCTCTCTCATCTCAGTAGGTGCTATATGATAGGGGGAGATGGAAATGGGCCTAGTGCTGGATCTAACTCAATACCAAAATCAATGTCTCGATCAGGTGGTAGGCCAGGGAGGTCGATCAAGCACACACCGGCTAACTCACGAACAACAAGTACCGACTCATGAGACAAAAAATCCATGCTAACATCTCTAAGATATACAAGATAATCAAAACAACCACGAGAGACTAATTGAGTATACTGAATGCAAGAGATGATACCCATTAGTATGCGACTAACCAAACCCTGCCACACGATTGGGATGTACTGGGCACAACTAGGGTCATACTCTTGTCATAACAATCTATGACCTCTCTATGAGGGGATAATCATTCTATGCCTAGTATCACATAAAAATCAACCATATCCAACAATATCAAACCAACCCAAATCTGAAAGTTACCAATGGTCACAGAACAGGATCGCAACACATGATCCACTACTAAAGAATCACCTACAGGGGCAAAGATAGATAATGGTATAGGAAATGGCTTACTAGACGTACTCGAACATGGAGCATAATATGAATACGCATAGAAGCTAAGTAGAGATTGGATCAAATAAGGTCGAAGCTGGCTAATAACACGCAAAGATAGTACCTGTAACAACAACATCAGAGGCCTCTTCCTCGGGTCTACCTTTGACCGCATAGAAATATTGGTGATCACCATCACAACCACTTTCCTTACCATGCTAAGGAGAACCACAACCTATAGCACCACCACCCCTACCTTGAGGTGGTACAACTCTAACTGGTTGTGCTGGAATATGAGCTAGCACAGTAGGAGGATGAATCATGGTCCATAAAGTACCACACTAAGGAAAATCCTTAATTATATAACCCATAGAACCACACTCATATAAGGCCCATTAGGGGAGAATAGGGCGAGAAGAATCGGCCAAACTAGAATGGCCGTCATTGCCTGAAGAACCTGAGGTAACACCCCTGGACTACTGGCCAGAAGACTGAACCTAATAACCCTAAGAACTATTACCAAAAGTCAGTAATGATGCCTAGTTATGGTGAGCAGACTTCCCCTACTACTAATATTGAGATGGGCCCTTACCCCACGAACTAAAACCCCAACGAGCATGCCTCAAACCACTGAAGTATCCCTAATAATGGGTTCTTTTATCCTTCCTAACTATATTACTACGACTAAGATCCTTCATAGTATGAGCATGATCAAGAATGACATGAAAGGATGATCTGATGGCAACTAATACCTCTAGTCTTACGAATCTCAATATCTAACCGACAAACAAAATGACAGATCATCTTCGCCTCATTAGATATATAAGTAGCACCATAAGCAGTCAATCTATGAAACTCAGACTCATAAACAGAAAAGGAACCCTACTCGAGTCTTAGGAACTCCTCTCTCTAATGATCCTACTCAGTACAAGGAGTATACCTCTCCAAGAATACATCTAGAAGGATCTCCAACTAATGGGGGTAGAATTAGCTGACTAGTCTAACAATAAGAACTCCACAACTTTTTGGCGAGGCCTCCCATATAATACACTATGAAATCAACACCTTAGGTCTCTAAAAGACTGAGGTTATGCAACCCCTCCCAACATTTATCAATGAAATCTCTCAGATCCTCTCTTGGAGAAACAGTAAATCTCGGAGGATCCAATCTTAAAAATTAACCCAATGCCTTCTAATTAGAATCAGACATAGGTAGATGTGAAGGCATAGGTGGGACCACAGATGGTCCTGGAGATAGGTAAATCGGTGTTGAAGGCACCTGAGATGGAAATATTGTAATAGATGGAAAAATACTTAAACCATACAAGCTAGGCGTCGGAGGCACTCCCAAACTATATGTACTCGGTGTTGGAACCGATATGGGAGTAAATGCTGCTGCCGGAGCCGTTGCTGGTATCGAACCCGGTACTGATGGAACCTCTGAAGTAATAGGTGGAGTAGGCACCTTAGCTGGTGCACCTCTCC
>JBDJHY010190839.1:0-11847 GCA_039654485.1 Withania somnifera
CCTTGCTTTAAACCTCTATGATGTTTTGAAAAGTTATAGTTATGAGGGTCAGCCATGTAGTTAGTGTTTGAAGGGTACTACCTCTAGGTCATTAGGTTGTGGTGGCTACGTGAGTCCAGTTGGGTCTTTTCATTAGGGTAGAGGCCATGTTATAAGTTTGGTGCCATAAGACAAATTTTTAGAGAGTATCCCTAGTAAGTTTCTATTCATCTTGTTGTTACGCTAGATAATCCTATTCCAGTAGTGCCACTACATGATAAAGGTGACTGAGCTACGTGTAGGGGCACTACTCAGCGTGGTAGAGCAGGGGATCGAGATAGTGGTCGTGGTAATGATTGTCGTCGGTTTTATGTTGCTACTAAATAGGACATAGGTAGAGGCCTCAGATGCTATTGTCACAGGTACCATTTTTGTATTCCATCAATCAACTCCAGTTTTATTTTATCCAGGCTATACGTGCTGTGATGTTTCTTCATATTTATCTTCATGTTTGAGATTGACTAGTAATCTATTGTATGTTCCATTATCTTTTTCCCCAGTAGGTGATTCTTTAGTAGTGAATCACGTTATGAGATCCTATTCTATAACTATTGGGGGTTATAAGACTTGGGATGATTTGATTATATTGGATATGATTTATTTTTCTGTGATACTGGGATGGAAAAGTTATCCCCTCATTGTACGGTCTTGGATTGTTATGCTAAGAATGTTACCTTAGATAATCTTGGTGCATTCTCAGTTATTTTCCAGGGTTCTATTAGTCGTGCACTGTCGGGGTCATTTCTTTCCTTTAAGATAGGTTATAGTTTCTCATAGTTGTTTAAGATGTGAGTATTGATCCTTTATCTCCTGAGCCAGTCCTCTATTATTTGTGGTTTACCGATGTGCTTTAAAATGACCTTTTTGGCTACCACCTGAGGGAGACATCGAATTTTTTATTAAGTTAGAGTCGAGCAACAAGCTGATTTCCATTTCGCCTTACCTTATGATGCCTAAGGTTCACCTTTAAGACTTTTTGGATAAGGGTTTTATTAGGCCTAGCGTTTCACCTTAGGATGCTCCTGTTCTCTTTATTAAGAAGAAATACGGCTCTATGCGCATGTGTATTGATTATAGGTAGTTGAATGAGGTTACAGTGAAGAAAAAGTATATGATGTTGAGGATTAATGATTTTTTTGACTAGCTTCAGGGTTCAGCTATGGTTTTAAAATTGATTTGATTTCATGCTATCACCAGCCGAGGATTAGGGTGGATGACATTCCTATGACAATATTTAGGATACATTATGCCCATTATGAGTTCCTAGTGATGTCTTTTGAGTTGACTAATGCCCCTGCAACATTTATGGATATCATGAACAATGATTTCAGGCCTTATTTGGACTTTTTAATTATTGTATTAATTGTTGACATCTAGGTTTATTCACGGAGTAGAGAAGAGCATGAGCAGTATTTGAGGATTGTGCACTAGACTTTGAGAGATCATCGGTTGTATGCCAAGTTCTTAAAGTATGAGTTTAGGCCCGAGTCAGTGGCATTCCTTAGACATGTGGAGTCTAAGGTCGGTATTATGGTAGATTCGATGAAAATTGCAGTCATTCATGATTGGCCTAGACCGACAACTCCTATTGAGGTTTGTAGTTTTATTGGGATATCCAAGTACTACAGATGGTTCATAAAAAGGTTTCTTATTATTGCAGTGCTATTTACTAGATTGACTAGAAAGTAGGTTCCTTTACAGTGATCAGATAAGTATGAATCTTGCCTTCAATGTCATAGTGCCATTTTGAATTTTGCTCTAGTATTGACATTGTTGGTTAAGGGTCAGAGTTTCTTCATGTATTGTGATGCTTTCGATATATGTTAAGGTTGTATACCAAGGTCATTGGATTTCTTATGCTTTAAGATAGTTAAATACTTATGAGTGCAATGACCTACTCATGACTTATCTATATGGAGTAACTGTGAGATCTTCATACATCATCATAGTCTTCAGTACACCATGATCCATAATAAACTTAATTTAAGGCAGCATGTATGAATTGAGCTACTAAAGGGCTATTGACATCTCTATTTTGAATTATCCGATCAAGACAAACATGGTAGCGGATGTCTTGAGCCAAAAATCAGTGACCATGGGTAGTTTTCTAGCACTTCTAGTATCAGCAAGGCTATTTTTTGATTAAACAATAGGTCATACTTGATTTTTTGGATTTTAGTCATATTCTTGCCAGTGTTGAGGCCTGTTCTTCCTTGATTAATCAAATTCAACAACATCAGTTTGAGGACCCTGACTTATTTTATATTTATGATCAATTGTTGAGGGATGATACCCACAAAGCTACATTAGACTCATAGGATGACTTGAGGTTTAAGGGTCGCCTTTATGTTCTTAGGGTCGGAGATTTAATGTAGTTGATTCTTTATAAGTCCCATTATTTCAGATATTCAATCCATCTAGGAAAACCTATGATATACAGATACTTGAGACAGTTTCACTTGTGGAATAGCATAAAGAGGGACATCCAAAGTTTGTATCTCAGTGCTTGAATTATTAACAATTCAAGTGAGAGCACTAGAGACCCGATGTTGATACAAAGGCTTCCCATTCCTCAGTGGTAGTGGTAAAGGATCATTATGGACTTTATTTTAGGGTTTCCATGCATTTCATGGAGTTATGATTCAGTTTGGGTTACAGTTGATCGGTTGACTAATTCTACACACTTCATTCTGGTTCATATTTCCTACAGCGCAGAGAAGTTAGCTCATATTTATCTCAATGAGGTTGTTCACTGGCACAGTATTCTGGTTTCTATCATCTTAGAACGTGGTACTCAATTTACTTCCAATTTTCAAGAGTTATTCAGCAAGGTATGGGTACAGAGGTTCATCTCAACATAACTTTTCACCCCCAGATGGATAGTCAGTTTGATAGGAACATTCAGGTCATGGAAGAAATGTTATGAGCCTGTGTTCTTGACTTTGGTCATTCGTGGGATCAACACCTATCCTTGGTTAAGTTTGTTTATAATTTTATCTATCACTCGAATATTCATATGGCGCCTTTTAAGGCTTTGTATTTAGATGGTATAGATCACTCATAGGTTAGTTTGATGGTTTTTTAGTCAAGACTTTAGAGTACAAACTTACTTCGGGATGATTTGGATAGAGTTCATTTGATTCAGGATAGATTTTGACCAGCCTAGAGTAGGCAGAAGAGTTATTTTGACCATAGACATATAGCTTTAAAGTTCAGCGCTGGTGATCATGTGTTCTTGCTTGTATCACCCATAAAGGGCGTGATGAAGTTTGGGAAGCAGGAAATTTTAGCCCAGGTATATTGGTCTCTTTGATATCCTCAGCCGCCTTAGTAGTGTTGCTTATAAGTTAGCCTTACCTCCGATATTTTCAAATTTTCATCCAATTATTTATGTGTTTATATTAAGGCAATATGTTCCTGATGAGTCTCATGTGCATCATTATGACAGTTCAGGTGGATGAGAGTTTGTCTATGGTGAAGGATTCAGTACTCATTTCAGCCAAAGATATGAGAAAGTTAAGATCTAGGGAGATTTCGATGATGAAGGTCCGGTGGATGGATCGACCGGTTGAGGAGGCTACTTGGGAGATTGAGAATGAGTCGCGAGCGCAGTACCTACAACTGTTTATGCCTTCAGGTACTCCTTTTTTTTTAACTTTTAGGGACAAAAGTCTTTTTAGTAGTGGATGTTCTAATAACCCTTTCAGTTATTTTTATGTATCATACTTTCTTGCATCTTAGAGATTTCTGATAGTGACCTCAAGTCATATATGAATTTTTAGGACTAGTGGATAGGTTCCTGTGTCATTTGTTTGGTTGTTATGACCGTTTTCTAGTTTTAGAGCCCAACACTTGAAATCATTGACCTCAACCAACATTCTTGAAACCAAACTCGAAATAAAATTCTAACTGTTTTATTAGATCCAAAACATGAATTTGGGTCTAAATAGACTATTAGAATATGCATGAAAGCCTTCATTGTGTTATATCTTAATTTGGGGTGTTTTTAGTGTTTTAAAAGTTACACGTTTGAATTCGATCACTTTTGATAATCGTGCTTCAGATTGAAAATCTGACTGCACCATCATCTCTAGAATGTCGAGTTTATGTTAGATAAGTTTTTGTTCGAGCCTTGGGTTAGTCGGGCTCATTTTGAATACTCTATTGGAATTTTTAAAATTTAGACTGAGAGTTGACTTTAGTTAATTTTTTATCAAAATAATTTTGAATCATAATTTGGTCAGCACCTTTGAGTCTAAAATGTCGTTTTCATGCAAGCAGATAATCTGGTTTGTGTTCATCGAATTCCAAATACATTTTGAGCACATATTTTAATATTTATTTTGGCTGGTTTTCTATTGTTGTTCAACTGTTGGTGCAACTGTCCATTCTTCATCGTGATCGTGAAGGTCCTTTATGCGATCACAATGCTATCATTTTTTCCTCTTCATAATCGTGTTAGTGTTTCACGCGATCGTGATATATTTTCAGTCTCCACATCGTGACACTGCTTCACACAATCGCGAAGAGTAAATCACTTGGCAGTATATAAATCTAAAACCCAAATTTTCTTTCATTTTCACCATCTCTTTCACTTCAAACTCAAATTTTATCCATTGTTAAACCTTGAAGCTTTATATGTGAGCTTAGGTAACATTTGAGATTGTGTATTTTCATCGTTTCTTCGATTGTTGGTAAGTTTCCTCCCTAAATTTTTAATTTCTTCAACTTTGTTCTTCACTTTATTCATTGTTTCTAACTTGTTATTAGCTTTTTCTTACTTCAATTTTGGGTAAAAGTTCTTGGTAATGAGAGGAACGCGTTGAAACCTTTTATTTGGAGTTTTGAGTTGCCGTGCTCGCAGACCCTTTTTGACTCTGATTTTGACCCCATCTGTCATAGTTTTATGGGTATCATTTGATTTCTTTTAATGTGATATTATCATTATTTTAATAATTTTGCAATTTTTAGAGCATTTTTGGAGCAGTTCAAGCTTATTTTTCTGGTATTTGCGAGCTATTTTTCAGACGTCAAGTATGCTATGGATTAGCTATCTTAGACTAGGTTTATATTCGAGATAAGTGTACTATATAGCTTATCCTTGGGTTGGGGGATTGATACCTTTTACCTTGTACGCTTATTTTAGTCAGGCTTTTTTACTTTTGCTTTGATTTTATGATACGATTATAGAATTACCTTGTGACCTTGTTTAGTGTTTATTGACACTAAAACATAGATGGTGGGATTATTGGGAATATTCGTAAATCTCATTTATCGACTAGATGGTTCTTAGTTGTTGGTTTGCTACTTAGCATCTACAAGGTCGATAGGAGTAATTATGATGTATTGATTGTGATTGTGTATGACATTATCATGAAAACTAATTTTAGGCCTTATTTTTTTACTGCTTAATATCCAAGGGCCCGATATTGCTGATTTTTGAAACATTGCATGGCCCCGTAGGTCCATTTTCAGTGTTGTGAAATTAAAATGAGTATAAAATGATGATTTTTCACCAGTTTTTGGATGATAAAAGGTCAAAGATATATTTATCACCATTTTCAGTTGATACTAGACTCGGTTGCGGTGAAGATCTAGACACTAAATTTTTTACTAATTTTAGACTCGATGGCTGAACACGATTATTGGTACTTGATCTTTTAAGATAGACCCGACAGAGGTATGAGCACAATATGAGATTATGAGTTATATACAATTGAGCCATAGACCTTGCTGATCCAAGCTTGTGGGCGATCGAAGGAGGGGTATACGAAGGAATAGAGATATACAAGTTGCGCCCTTTCATGAATCCTGCTTGTCGGGTTGCAGGTTCGAAGGAGAAGCATATAGGACTTTACTAGAATCATAGCATATCATTTTGTATACTCCTATCCTTATTTGTTATTTTCTAGTTTTACTCTCCTATTGTATGGACGGATTAGTTGCTAGTTTTATTATTCAAGTTTCCTTCATGTTGTATATTATCTCGTAACGTGATTGTAGACATCCTTTCCCTTCTGTCCCTTTATTGTATTTACTAGTATATCACTATATCTATTTTTATTGATATTATTTTATTGAGAATGAATTCAGGTACACTTTTATTCGTTTTGATTGAATCTCCACTACTTGTTTGCTAGTTTTATTGGATTGTTTGTTTGCCTATGTTCTATTTAGATAGTTCTTTTGTGTGGCTCTACCTGTTTGACTTCTGTTTACCTGTCTGTCTATGATGCCAATTGGGTATCCGATTGCTTCAACTATTTTGTAGTCATACTACGCTTATACATCTTTTTGGCGTAGATCTGAGTACGATTCAGCGATATTAATCTAGAGTTCGTGTTGAGTTGGCTATTTCAGAGGGAGAAGATGGCTTCTGGTATTCGGAGTTTATTTTACATTTTTTTTATCAGTTGTAATTTTTAAACACACTTATATTTTCTCATTTCTAATATTTGTATTCGTATTTTAGAGGCTCATTGTACTAGATACCAGGTTTTGGGAATTTCTTTTACTGTATCTGACTTTGACAGTATCTTTTTTTAAATGTTATCCTATCTTTCATTTTTATACGTTGTTTCTATTTTTATTATTTTTATTTTTATGATATTGTTGGGTGGTTCGCCTATGATGGATTGTAGGTGCCCTCATGAACTGAGAAATCGGGCCTTGAAAATGAGATGCTATATTAAGTCATTAAGTGTATTTATTTATGTTAATATTTAAGTATTATTTAGTTTGAGTAACTCTTAACCATTAAGATCTTGAATAAAGTCTTAATATCGTCAAGGCATAATTTTTATGTAAAGAATTTTCACCACCATTTTTTATATATAATTATCATCCTCCATCACTAACTAATTTTGCTATCACAACCACCAGCCACCATCACTAACTTTGTCATCACAATCACCACCGTCGTCGAGAACTACCGTCCACAATCATTAATGACCTCTGCCATCACAATTACTATTGTTGACAATTATTACTATTAGTTGTGTTTAGTCTTGTCACATCTATTATATAAATTTAACCACTGCAACTGTCATCACTAATCGATTCCTATCAACTACTATCACTGTGATTAATAGATACTACCCACCATACACCTCTATCATCACAATTAATACATCAATCAATTAATTATCACCAACACTAAGTAATCTCTCACACATTTTCAACCACATGCATCATCAACACTGCAAGTTACTAACATTAACCAACCATATTATCACCATCATTACTGATATTCACTATCTCGTCAATCACTACATCACCAATTATTTCTACCATCACAATTATCTCCACTACTATGAGTGTAACATAGGCCGGATTGAGTTAATTCAGATTATTCAAAGACAAAATCAAATATTTCGAATATATAACCCAAACCAACTTAAAAAAAATTATTTTTTTCAATTTCAAGGCTTTCAGTAAATCTTTTTACAAAATATATAATTTGTGCTTCAACTATTTTCTTAATCCGAGTAAGATGTAAATAATGTAGATGTTTCTTAAGAAAATAGCGCAAAATATTGGATGAGTAATGAAACATACAAAAATATTCAACAAAAAAAATCACATAAAATAAATATTGCTAAAGAAACTGAAATAAAAACTAGGGCAACTTACATAATTAGCATAGGTTTGGTACATAATTACATAATATGACATAAGTTTCCTCAATTACATATTTTATCATTTACACTAGATACGTCATATTTTTAACACTAGGATACACTGTGTGTATCTAGAGCATCTGAGTCTCCTCTCTCCTCTCTTCTCTCTCCTCTCTCGCGCGTCTCCCTCCTCTCTCGCTCGCCTCCCTCATCTCTCTTCACTGATGTATCTAGTATTTTATGATGTATATAGCATATTTATACATGGATACATATATGTGCACTATGTATCTGTGTGTCTTATGATGTCTCACCTCTCTCCACACGAGTGTATCTTGTGTTTTATAATGTATCTAACGTATTTGTACAAAGATACTATATGTGCACTGTGTATCTATTATATCAAAATGTATTTGTGCATAAATACATGTTTAGAATAAAGAAGAAGAAAAAAGTATATACAAAGCCTTAGACTATTCAAGATACATATGAATTAAAATTTAAGATCCACGCACATACGTATCTAAGATACACATGCGTTAAAATACCTTAAGATACATATAAAAATCAATGCATAAAATATTCAGATACACATAAAAATAATCATCGATATTTGTGAATCTTAAAATATTCAAATACACATAAAAATAAATGGGATACCCGATAACCAGTTGAGCGAGTATCTAAGATACCCGCATGGTTCTGAATTAATGCAGGAAAAGCACAATAATGTTTAGTAATCGTTTCAAACTTATGTATTATTATGTAATTATAGGGCTCATCTTTGTCTATTTATGTTGTGTCCTAAAACTTATCACAAGCTAAAAGTACTAAATCATGCTAAAATAAATATGGCTAATAAGTATTAGTTACATGACTAAACATTATATATTTTCATTGTGTAAAGAAATGCAAATCTAAAGATCATCGATATGTAATGCTATTGTCATTTCTAGTGTTGAATTGAATTTATTTAGCATTAGTATTGATTTGGTTTCTATTTAAAATTTATTTGAGTTACTAAATTTATGGTTTATAAAATTTATCAGATCATTTAAAATTTTAAGTCTCAATTTAAAATAATATGTTAAAAGATAAAACTTATAAGATTTTAAGATATTTATAAATTACATAACAAACAATATTTTTATGTATAAAATATTTTTAAAAAAATTATACATATAATATTGAATTGTTTGATTCGGTTTAGCTTTTTTTCCTTTTAGCTAGAATCAAATCTAGTCGATCATGATATTCTTTTATTGCAATACAAATTAAATCACCAATCAGATTCTCTTTTCGATTCACTTCTGCTTATTGGTTTGATACAGTTACCGATTTTCTTTGTACATCTCTAACTGCTACCATACTAGTCATTACGATTAGTCATTAGAACCGTCACCATAAGTCCCAACACCACTAGCAAACATAAATATTTTTTTATCGACTGATTTTACTACATTAAATTTATATATTTGTTAAGTATTCGACTATTTTTTATTTGAATTGCATATTTATTATATTTAATAATAAATATGTTATGTGTATTTATATATTGGGAAAACAACAATACATGTCATCTAGTATTCATAATATCTAGAGAAAATATCTTAATATTTTATTTATATATGCCTTTGAATTTCAACGTTTTAATTTTTAAAGCAAATAAACGCTACCTTGATAAAACAACGTACATATTATTTCAATTTAATAAATCAACTACCTATTCAGGAGGGGTCCTTATAATAATAGCGTATAGATTTTAGAAAATCCATCGCCTAGAATTTTATCATTTCACTTTAGTTTCCTGTGCTACTTCCTTGATATATATGCACACTATAATTGATTTGTTGGAAGCCTATGTCCATGTGGCTAAAAATAAGGTTTAGCCAACATGATTGGTGACTAAAGGCTTGTAATGACATGTGTCACCAACCATGATAGCTATAAAAAGGTAAGAAATGAGCTGAAATTTAGGCTTAATTTTTCCATTCTTGGGAGAATTTTCATTTTAGCAAGTTTCCTTAAATAACAACCTTCCATATATAGAAACTTTCTACTTTTAGATTTTGTTTGACTTTGTATTGTATTTTATTTTATAACACGTTATCAGCATGAGGCTCTGCCAGTTTGAGCGATATTTTAAAGATATAAAAAAAGAAAATATGAATGTACCTCAAGTTTTATTTGGATTAATGCTCAATCACGGTGATATCTGTGTAATAGATAGTAGAACAACTCATGTCATCTTCAAAGATCAAAGAGATTTCTCTTACTTGCTGAGGAGAAAAGCAAATGTTACAACAATTTCTGGTAACTCGAAATTGATTGAAGGTTCTAGAAGAGCTACTGTATTTCTGCCTAAGGGGACAAAACTGGTTATAGAAGAAGTTTTATTCCCTTCTAAATCCCCAAGAAACTTGTGAAGTTTCAAGGATATCCGCCGAAATGGATATCATGTTGAGACAATAAATAAAATGAATAAAGAATATCTTTGTATTATCAAGAATGTCTCATGCCAGAAATATGTTTTGGAAAGATCACCAACTTTGTCTTCTGGACTGTATTATGCAGAAATTAGTGCAATTAAAGCACATTCTATCGTAAACCAGAAGTTAACTAATTGGAATACTTTTATGTTGTGGCATGACCGAATAGGTTACCCTGGATCATAATGATAAGGCGAATCACTGAAAATTCAATTGGACACCCATTAAAGAACCTGAAGATTCTTACGAATGATGAATTTTCATGTGCTAATTGTCACCAAGGCAAATTGATTGCGAGACCATCACCAATGAAGGTTAGTGTCGAATCCCCTAAATTTTTGGAACGCATACATGGGGACATATGTGGACCTATCCACCCATCTAGTGGAGAGTTTGGATATGTTATGGTCATAATCGATGCATCTTCGAGGTGGCCCCATGTGTGGCTCTTATCATCCCGCAACCTGACGTTTGTGAAGTTGTTGGCACAAATAATTCAATTAAGGGCGTAATTTCCAGATTATCCTATTAAAACCATGCCTCGATAATGCTGCGTAATTTAAGTCCCAAACTTTTAATAATTATTGTTTATT
Organism: Withania somnifera; assembly: GCA_039654485.1. Lineage (NCBI taxonomy): Eukaryota > Viridiplantae > Streptophyta > Magnoliopsida > Solanales > Solanaceae > Withania > Withania somnifera. Next base: position 10,741 of record JBDJHY010190839.1, read on the forward strand.
AATTGGGATAAAATTTGAACATCTAGTAGCTTATATTCATACTTAAAATGGGCTTGCAGAGTCATTTATTAAACGCCTATAATTAATAGTAAGACCATTACTTATGAAAATGAAATTGCCCACTACAGTTTGGGGTTCTGCTACAACACTCGTTCATCTCCGATCGACTAGGTTATAATAAATATTTTCCGTCACAATTAGTTTTTTATCATGAATCAAATATTGCTCATCTACGAATCTTTGACGGTGCGGTCTATGTGCTAGTAGCACCACCACAACATACTAAGATGGTCCCCCAGAGAAGGTTAAGAATATATGTTGGGTTTAACTCACCCTCCATAATTTGCAATCTTGAACCATTGATAGGAGACTTGTTCACTACTCGATTTGCAGATTATCGGTTTGATGAAACAATTTTTTCGCAATTAGGGGGAGAAAATAAAGAACCTATCAAAAGAAAAATTGTATGGAGGGTTTCGTCACTATCTCATTATGATCCACGTACTCCAATATGTGAGCAAGAGGTCCAGAAGATCATCCACTCACAAAGAATAGCAAATCAAATGTCAAATGCATTTACTGATTTGAAAAAATAACAGAGTTACATGTCCCTTCAAAGAATGTGGCTATTTGAATTAATGTTCCAGAAAGATCATCTACTAGTGTCATAGCTTCTGAATCCCAAAAACGTCTGAAATGTGGTAGGCCACTGGGTTCAAAGGATAAAAATCCTAGATAAAAAGCTCGAAAAATAATCAAAATGACACTGAGAAAGAATCTCCTGAAGAGATTCGAGGTCTGATTACTGATATTCCTGAAAAAATCCGTAAATTTGAGACTTAAGTAAATGAAGAGCTTTCTATAAGTTCTACTGGTAATGCGATAAATTTAGATCAATCGAAAATAATGGTGGATAATGTTGCATTAATATTATGAATGACAGTGAGGATCTTGAACCTCAATCTGTCGAGGAATGTCGATGACGATGTGATTGGCCAAAATGCAAGAGGCAATTCAGTTAGAACTGAACTCACTTGTTAAATGTGTGTTTTTGGACCTATAGTCCAAACCCCCGATGGTGTAAAACCTGTTGCCTATAAATGAGTC
>JBDJHY010190850.1:0-11846 GCA_039654485.1 Withania somnifera
ACTTTAGTTATACCTAAATTAATATACTATTCTGAATTCGTAATTTGTACTTTGGATCTAAATCCCTACCTAGCTTTATCAAGTGAACTAATTGAATATATAAGTCCCTGAGGGTTCGATAATCCGGCTCGTAAGAGCCACCATATTACTTGTACGATCACTTATACTTTACGTGTGCGTTTGGACAAAATTAGTTTTTGGTACTATTGCCAGGGACATTTTAATTAGTTTACTTGGAAGTTATTTAAGTGATTTAGTTTTATTTATCGTTCAAAGCATTTAATGATCTTAGTCTTTTCATTCCCCTATAGGTAGTATTACTGGTAATCTGGTACGAGATAGAACTTGGCATAACTCGAACATTTCCATTCAAAGTGAAGAGCAAGATTAGTTCCTCTATCCAGTTCTAACGTCTCACTGGATCCACCAATTATAATCATACCTGCCGAGATGGAAGCACCAAGATCTGTACGCGATGTGGCTATTCCGAAAGCATCCAATGCTACCTCAGCTATCCAAAAGCCTGTTCTAGGAGCTAGATTCAAGCTTAAGGAGAATATGGTGCAATTGTTTCACATTAGCAGGAAATTAACTGGCCTCCCACTCCCACATGAAGACCCTCAACAACATAAACATAATTTCTTGGAGATCAGTGATACTTATATTCCTACAGGAGTTTTATTGAATTATGTTAGACTTACGCTGTTTCCCTTCTCATTATTAGGGGAAGCCAAGAGGTGGTTTTCTGCAGAACCACATAACTCTATATATACCTAGGAGGACTTAGCAAGGAAATTCTTGATTCATTTCTTTCCATCTGGAAAGAAAGCGAGGCTACGAAGTGAAATTCTTAGTTTCAGGCAGAATACTATAGAGAATTTGTATCAAGCATGGGAGAGATTTAAAATGTTGCTATGAAATTTCCCATATCACCAACAGTCGAATGAAGTGTTGCTGCACACATTTATTGAGGCATTGGAACCCAATTCTAAAATATTGTTAGATTCAACTACTAGGGGCCAAGTGTTGGAGCACACATATGATGAGATATTTACTTTGCTGAATTGGATTGCCATAGGAAATCCTGACTGGAATGGTGATATGTACAGATCTAATGCTAAGAAAAATACTATCGGTATCATAGAGTTGGATGCAGTTACCGCTCTCTCGGCATAAATATCATCACTACAAAATATGTTCTCATATGCATTTGGGAAGCAACAATAGCAGGCTACAGTCAACACAATCCAATCACAAGCCCAAGGTTGGTGCGAAACATGTGGGGGTGGTGACCATACTTCTGATATCTGTTGAACTAACCCCCACTTAGTGAACTTTGTTGAGAATGCAAAACGTGGTTAGGGGAAAAAGTTTTACAGAAATTCATACAATGCTAACTAGAGGAATGACCCCAACTTCTCATGGGGTTGAAATCAAAATCATTCCCAACAATAGAGTTCAAAAGGTTAAAAAAAAAAAAGCAGCCTAGTCAGCAACATCAGCAACAAAACGTGTAGCCCGGCAGTAAGATGGAAGAGATGCTAAAAAAATTGCTAGATGGGCTGACATGAGATAGCGACCGACTAGCAAGGCTAGAGACGGATTTGAAAATCAACAAATAGCCACACAAAAGTTGGAAAGGCAGATGGGGTAGCTAGTAGTGTCTAAAAATACAAGACCTCAAGAAGGGTTGCCTAGTGATACTAATCCTAACCCAAAAAGAAAAAACGCTGTCACAACTAGAAGTGGAGTTCAGTTGCACGAACTAGTACCGAAAAAGGTCAATCAAGAAACCATTGAGGAAAAGATGAGCAATGAAAACGCTAAAGGACTTGAGCCTAGCTTCGACATCCCACGACCAAGGCCTCCACTACGTTTTCCGCAGAGGTTAAAAAAGAAGAAGGACGAGGAAGGGTTCCTGAAGTTTAAGGAGTTTTTAGGGAAAGTCCACATCAACTTTCCGATAACTGTTATCTTAAAAGGCATCCACAAATATGCTAAGTATGTGAAAGACATAGTGGAAAGAAAGGATTGCCTTATTGATCATGCAACCATGGCTCTAACGTAAGAGTGCACTTCGTATATCCAAAATAGGCTACCGGTAAAGCAAAAAGATCCAGGCAGTTTTACTATCCAGATGATTATTGGGAAAAATTTGACTGTTCAGGGGTTATGCAACTTGGGTGCAAGCATCAATCTCATGCCGACATGTTATTTTACAAAGATGGGTTTGGGTACTCCAAACCCTACCATTATAATTCTTCAACTAGGAGATATATCGGTAGTCGGGCAACTAGGCATTGTGTAAGATGTGTTGGTGTAGGTTGGGTCATTGATTTTTCCTATTGACTTTGTGGTATTAGATTTTTAGCGGGATCTGGAAGTCCCATTTATTTTTGGGCGCCCATTCTTTGCCACAGGGCGAGCCTTAATTGATGTTGCTGTTAGGCGGCTGACTATGCGGGCTCATGTTAAAGTCAAAGAGTTCGATGTGTACAAAGCCATCAAATTACTTGCACTATATGAAGAATTATCAGTCGTGATTGTGTATGAAACAGATCAAGAGTTAACAATTCCCATCAGCAGTAATCCGCTAGCGCGAGCAATCATGGGTCGAAATGATGAAGAGGATGTTGAAGCCATCAAAATGATGTAGGAATTGAACTCTCTAATGTGTTAACTCACTACAAAAGATGCAAAGCATTGGAGAGTTCCTTGGGACCAGCTATGGCACCCTCCATTGAGAAGGCGCCTACCTTGGAGTTGAAGGCCTTGCCAAGCCATTTGAAATATATTTTTCTAGGAAAGAATGATACACTGCCAGTTATACTGGCAGCTGAACTGTCGGAAACACAAGTGAGCGAAGCAATGAACATATTATGAAAGAGGAACCAGGCTATAGCATGGAAATTATCGGACATTCAAGGAATCAGTCCGGCTTTATACATGCATAAAATATTGATGGAAGATGATTATACACCAAAGGTACAGCCACAACGCAGGGTTAATCCCCGTATGAAAGAAGTGGTTCAATAGGAGGTAATCAAGTGGTGAGATGCTGGCATTATCTATCAAATTTCAGACAGCAAGTGGGTAAGTCAAGTTCTATGCGTCCCTAAAAAGGGAGAATGATCGTGGTAAAGATTGAGAAGAATGAATTGGTATCCACTCACACTATGACTGGTTGAAGGATTTGCATGGATTATATGGAGCTAAATGACGCAACCCGCAAGGACCATTATCCGATCCACTTTATGGATAGGATGCTTGATAAGCCTGTAGGCCAAGAATATTTCAGTTTCTTAGATGGATATTCTAGGTATAATCAGATTGAAATAGCCCCTGGAGACTAAGAAAATACCATTTTCACTTTCCCATTTGGCACATATGCCTTCCGACGCATGCCCTTCGGATTATGCAATGCACCAACCACTTTTCAATGGTGCATAATGGCGATTTTCAGCGAGATGGTGGATGACTTTGTGGAAGTCTTCATAGATGATTTCTCTATGTATGGAAGCTCCTTTGATAGATGTTTGCAAAATCTAGATTGGGTATTGCAACGGTGCAATGAGACGCAGTTGGTATTAAATTGGGAGATATGTCACTTCTTGGTAAAGGAAGGGATTGTGTTGGGGCACAAGGTGTCCAAAGCCAGCTTGGAGGTAGATAAAGTGAAAATTGAGGTTATCTATAACCTACCACCCTCGGTGATAGTTAGGGGTATGCGGAGGGCATGGCGGGTTTTATAGAAGATTTACTCAAGAATTCACAAAGATATCTCGACCATTATGTAGGTTGTTAGAAAAAGAAAGTAATTTTGAACTTTCTATTGATTGTGAGCATATGTTCAATTAGTTAAAGAAGAATATGATAGAAGATCCTATATTTATTGCACTGGATTGGGATATGCCTTTTGAGTTGATGTATGACTCTAGCTACACAACCGTGGGGGCAGTGTTGGGCCAACAAAGGGACAAAATTTTCAGATTCATTTACTATTCAAGCAAGGTTCTGGACAGTGCTCAATTTAGTTACACAGTAACAGAGAAAGAAATTCATTGGTGTATGCCTTTGATAAATTTAGGGCCTACCTAGTGGGTACTAAGGTCATTGAATACACTGACCATGTAGCCAATCGATACTTGTTTAATAAGAAGGAAGCAAAGCCAACACTGATTTGATGGATTTTGTTGTTAAAAGAGTTTGACCTGGAGATTAAGGACCAAAAAGGATGTGAAAATCAGGTCGTTGATCGTCTATCAAGATTAGAAAACCATGATCACATTGGAGAGCAGGAGCACATTCGAGAGGAGTTCCCGGATGAACAGTTGTTGCTGTTGTCTAGCCAACAAGTACCATGGTATGCGGATATAGTCAACATATTAGTCAGTGGAGTGTTCCCGCCAGACGCCTCCGACAATCAAAAGAAGCATATAAGACATAATTCTAACTATTATTTTTTGGATGAGCCATTTTTATATAAATAAGGTCCGGACTAAATTGTCCAGAGATGTGTGCCTGAAGGTGAAATGCAATATATCGTGGCTAAATACCATGCCTTTTTGTATGGAGGGCATCATGGTGGAGAAAGAACGGCCCACAAAGTACTACAAACAGGGTTCTTTTGGCCAATATTGCTGAAGGATGCGGTGGAGTTTGTACATAAATGTAATGAATGTCAATGCATGGGGTCTATTTCCAAGTGGCATGAAATGCCATTGTAGAATACCTTCGAGGTTGAGTTATTCGACGTGTAGGTCATTGATATCATTGGCCCCTTTCTTCCTTCTCAGGGAAATAGATACATTCTCGTCGCCGTTGATTATGTGTAAAAATAGGTAGAAGCTACAGCATTGCCAACTAATGATGCAAAGGGGGTGATAAAATTCGTGCAGAAGCATATATTCACCAGATTTGGGACCCTAAGGACATAATTAGCGATGGGGGATCATATTTTCAAAATGCTTGGTTCAAAGCTTAGCTTAGAAAGTACGGTGTCACCCATAAAGTTGCAACTGCCTACCACTTGCAAACTCACAGGCAAGTAGGAGTGTCGAATAGAGAATTGATGGAAATATTATAGAAGATAGTCAATGCACAATGCAAAGATTAGGTTGAGCGGCTTGATGATGCACTTTGGGTGTATCATACTATCTACAAAACTCCTATAGGCACCTATCCATATAGGTTAGTTTTGGACATGGTATGTCATTTACCCGTAGATTTGGAACACCGGGTGCATTGGGCTGTTAAGAGGTTAAACTTTGATCCAAAAGTGGTGGCTGCAAAGAGAAATCTTCAACTCCTTGAGCTGGATGAATTTTATTTGAATGCATACGAAAGTGCATGGGTTTACCAAAAAACTAAGAGATGGCACGATAAACGGTTGGCTGAGCACATCTTTGAGCCTGGCCAATTGGTTTTGCTGTTCAACTCAATGTTAAGACTAGTTCTCGGTAAGCAACTCTCTAAATGGATGGGGACATTCAAGGTCGTACGTGTTATGGAGCATGCTGCAGTTGAGTTGCTTGATAATAAGTCGGATCAAACGTTCTTGGTAAATGGGCACAGGGTTAAGCATAACTGGCCCAATGATGAACATGAGGTATATACTATCAAATTAGAAGAACCTTAACATCTGTTGGGTCGTGCCACAATGTCAACTAAGGCGCTTCACGAGAGACAACCCATGCGTTGTAAGTGTTGTTGCTTAGTTTTTGTTGTTTTTATTGTCTGTTTTTATATGGAGGAATCACCAAGCATGCCTGGACTAAAAAGGGGCACTTTAAACTTCCACTAAAAGTTGAATGAGTAAACACGATAAACATCACATCATGATCCTTGTAGTGATCATTCACTTGAATGCAGGTATTTCATCTCAATAACCATCACGTTGTGATTGTTATCATGATGAAACATTGGTTTGGGAAAACATTCTATATAAGTTATTTTGGTTAAATAGATAACAATCATGTTGTGATGCTATCGTGATGACATACTTAACATTTTAAAAATTTATTTATCTTAATTTGCTAAATAGTGTGTCACCATAATAAGAATCATGTCGTGATTGCTATCATGATGAAACACTTAGACTAAGAATTGTCAATGTGACTAAATAGTGTTTTAAGATGATAAGGTTCACGTCGTGATTCTTATCATGCTAATACACGTATCCTTAAAAAATTTGCTATTTACATTCTAGGTAGTCAGTGTTTCACCATGATAACCATCACATCGTGATGGCTATTGTGATGACACACTGGAATGCACAAATTTATATTTCAATAACCATCACGTCGTGATAGATATCGTGATTAAAATTATGCACAACAAGAGAAGCATCACATTGTGATGCTTATCGTGTTGCCGATCCTTTTCTAGTTTAGACACGATTTAGTAGTTATTACATCCCCGAACTCCCCATCTACCTCCCATTAACTTCACTCATTCGTTTTACCACCTCTAACCCCTCTATAAAAGGATTTTCATCCCGCACATATCCCTATCACACCACAATATCTTCACATCTTATACTTAAGTCAATTCTCTCTAGTTTTTTTCAAGCTTTTAGCAGTTTTCGCCTACCATGTATGTCACTTTTATTTTCCATTTTTTGTTCATCCGTATTATATCATACGTTGCATAGTTATGGGTTTTATGTCTTGTACTATTTGTCTCCATTTTTGCTTTAAGTATAAGGGGAGACGGATGGGCCGCTAGTATTTGATGTAGAGTGGTGATGCTTGTGTATGTTTAAGGGGTGTTAGATTGGCGATGTGTTTCTTGATGGTGGTATGAGGAGCCTAATGGCATTTAATATTGCACATACTAGTTTGTTTTGTTTACTACCATGGTTGTTATACTGTTGAAATTTCCATGACTGTGGTAGTTATATGGTGGGAAGCAGTCACGCATTGGGGGGTGGTAATATCGTCTTGACATCTTTGGAGAGGGCTAATTGGTGGAGGTCTAGTGACTGGCTGTGGGGCGTTGTCCATGCATGACATGCTGTTTAAGTGTTTCTAAAAATCAGTTTTATTGTTTTTCTTATTTGTTATTTTTATTGGTTTTTTTGTTTTATGATGATTACATACATGCTTATGTTTTCGGAAGTTACTTTCATACTTAGTGTTTAGTCATGTTTGTTTCCATGTAAGAATAGTAGTATGGAGGGGAAGTCTGATGTACCATCCATGTTTTTCTTGAATTGTGTCTTTTATCTTGCCTATGGGATTGTGTGCGTGTTTTTGCTAATATTTTATCCTTTGTAGGGATATGCCACCAAAATCATAAACTCTCGGTGCCATCTCTTCTCGTGTTTTCCCAAAGAGGGCGCGGGCTTTACAAGAGGTTCAGCCACCACGAGGGCCCACACTACGACCTCGGCATCACAAGTTTGGCAGCATAGTAGTTTCGGAGTTGGGAAAGAAATGGTATAGCAAGAACACATTTTTAATATATATAGTAGTTGATATGGTCGATAGCCAGAACTTAGGATCGGATTTCCCATAAAGTTTGGCAAGAATCAGGTAGCTTCACATGGACTTCATCTTTGAGGACCAAGGAAATTGCAATGATGATATGGTGCAGGAGTTCTACGCTAACTGGAAGGCCAGGGAGGAGGAAAAAATTTTGGTTCGTGACCATGTTGTATTGTGGGATCCTGCAGTGATCTGTACCCTTTTGGGTACGTCCGATATGAAAAATCTTTTTTGGATGAGCCAACTGGTTCGCAACCCTCCTTATCAACTCATCAGGCCCACCTTATGTGGCCCTACATCTCAGTCCCGGTAGATCATACCAGGGGTTTTCATTATGCCCTACCCTTTTCACATCACACTCAGGAAGCCAGGTGTTGGATGAAAATCATCAACCATTGCCTCATGCCTCAAAACTATTATACCACCATCCTCTGCATGAGGATTGCCTTTGTCTATGCCTTGATGATGGGTGTGGACCTCAATATTTGCGGTGATATTTATTCGGCCATGACTAAGGCCCGAAAAAGTCGCCGCTGGCGCTATAGTTTTTGTGGGATGGTGATATGTTATCTTCGGAGCTAGGGTCCTGAGGAGGACCCGACTGATGTTATTCATCCACTGCCACCTAAGGCGGTGGATGTTACTTCTAGTACGGGGTAGGTGAGTGGAAGGTGGACAACACCTTATTCCTCAAGAACGACATGCTATGTATGAAAGCTATCATGGCTTCATGTGTGGAACAACCATGTTGTAGCTGCGAATAGGTGGTCGGTCGGCCACTGCTGATGAGATGAATATCCTACATACCCAATATCCTTTGAATGACCATGCCTGAATTATGTACATGATGGGGCCTCCTTTTCTTAACCATGTTAATGGTGACGTCCCTACAAATTATGGTACTAATTTCAAGGAGTTGGATGAGGATGATGATAGTTCAGAAGAGGAGGGGGCACACGAGGCGGACCAGGAAGAGATGGAGGATTAATGCGGGAGTTCTACATACCTTCCTTTGTTTGCATTAAGCACTGGGGACAGTGCTAAAATTTAAGTATGAGGGGTGGATTCTCTGATTTTGTTATGTCATTAGTTATGCCATATTTTTTTTTGTTTGTTCTGTCTTGTTTATTTTTTTTATCTTATGATTTTATTTTGTTACATTTAGTTTTTTTTATTAATGAAAATGTTAGTTTGGTTTAATTATATTTGATTTTCCGTGTTATGTATAATGAAATTCATAGTGTTTAAGTTATTTTACTTTTTAGAGGGGTTCCTTAGTTTTTCTTCACCAGGTTCTTTTCTAAGGACTGTCCCATTTGAACCCAGAGTAGGTAGTTAGATAGAGTACTTAGTAGTTTTTACCTTTTTCATCATAGAATAAGAGAGACTTCCCAACGATGGATGGATGACGACCGTCTTGAGGGAAAGCTAGTCTTAGATAGGATTAGGATAGGTATGTACTCACATTACTTGTAGATACGTAATGTTGTAACTAGTGACCTAAAGTTGTAAGAAAAGAAAATAAAGCACATGTAGTTGACTCAGAATTGGCAAAGATATACAGGTTCGAGGGGTAGCAATGCACTAACTACGATATTTCACACATAGGATATTTGGGGCTTACTATCTAATTGGTACTTGTGTAAGATATAGTTTTTGTGTGATACTTTATGAACCAATGTGCAATGAGAGGTGAGGATTCTTTTATCATACATGTAGTGCATCATAGTCTAGAACTTTCCCTAAGTGTTGTTGAAGCAAAATACAAATATTATGTTGATGGAAAGATGATATAGGCCTTCTTTGTAGTATTTTGTAAATTTTAGCCTATCCATATATTATATCATTAGTCATCCCTTTAGAGCTTATAGCCTATTCTTTGGTAGCCTATATTTGCCTTGATCCTTTTGTTGAATCCCTATCCTTTGCACCCTGTTTCCTTTAGCACTGTAGCATAGACTAAGTTTTAATTGTTGAATCAGAAGAAAGGGATGGTCAAGTGTAAAAGGTGACCAATAGAAGTTTTTGTGATAAAAAGGCCCTCTTTGAGAGAATGTGATGTGAAAAAAAAAAGTTGTTGAAAAAGAAAACAAAAAGAAAAGAAAGAAAAGTTGATCAAAGCATTCTTGATATGAATAGATAGCTAGTGAATATAACTGAGGCGAGGGTTAAGAGAATTAAGTGAATAAATAATGGGTGATGAAGCTTGAAGAAATGAAAAGTGCTATGGAAGTGTAAGTCACTATTATACAAATTCCCTACCCTTCCCTTAGACAATATTACAACCCCGTAAAGTCCTATTTGATTCCCTTCAAACATGTTTTATTAGTAGAGATAGACACAATGGGCAAGCACATGGAGCTTTGATTGCATGCATGTGAGTCTTTGTGAGTGTGAGAGTTGATGCTTTATATAGAAATAAAAGTCCAAATCATTACAATGAATTCATGAAATTCGAAGGAGTGTGGACTATTCTTCCAGTGAGGGCACATTTGGGGAGTAGGGTATGCATGATTGTCCTATCTTATTGCTTGTATCAAGTTAGCCTCTAGACTTAAGACTGTGTGGAAAAAGTACGTAATGTTGTGTGATTCCCTTGAATTATGTTGTATTGATGTTGATGTATGAGTTGACAATTGTGTTCCATGAATTGCGACATAGGGTCACAGTTATAATGTTATGGTATTTGCAAAGTTGTGTGATAATGTCGTAGGAAGGTGTATTCGATTGTTCAAGGACAAACAAAGGGTAAGTATGGGGGAGTGATCATAGGTAGGCTATACCTGGATGGGTATATATAAGAAATAATTCAAAAAATAAATAGATAAGAAGAAACAAGTCATGGAAGTCAACAAATAGAGCATGAGAGGAAGGCTAACTAACATGATATGACAAATAAACATCCTAGAAAACTAAACATTAACCCAATAGATTCTAAAAATGCAAGGAATAAAGAATTGTACCTGAATCAATGCTAAACTAACAAGGATATTAGTCAAATAGAAAATATGGAGGTACACCGTTAACAAAAAGTGTATCACAAAGGGAACATGGTATAGAATCCTGCAAGTAACATTACGTTCATCAAATAAATATAACTATAATAGAATAAAAGAGAATCCCCATGGCATCCAATAGATAAAGAAAATTAAACATCACCCTTTGGCTGTCTATACAACCAGAAGGTATATACAAGAAAACAAAAGGGAAATGTAACACAGACATGAATGTAAATGGTGCTGATGCAAGTGGGTCATAACTGAATCTGCATAACTATATCAATATCATCTCAATCTCAATGGATACATGGGAGTCCCTAAGTCAATAATAATACAATCTCAACTTCAATAGATGCATGGGAGTCCCCAATTTTGTAGGAATACATTAATATCATCTTAATGGATGCATGGGAGTACCCAAGTCCTGAGGAAAAATCAATCTTATCTCAATGGATGCATGGGAGTCTCCAAGTTTGGAAAAATTCATAAATTTCATATCAACTGATGTATGGGAGTCCTCAAGTCTGGAAGAGTACATCAATGTCATCTCAACAAATTCATGAGAGTGTCCAAGTCTGGAGTTGGCATCAACCATCAATGAATGCATGATGCTTGAACTTCACCGAGTCTAAATCATCTATATATATCAATGCTTATGCTAGGGCTTCACCAAGTCTAAATCATTTCTCAAAAATAGGGGTTATGTCATATTTATCTCATATATCATTGAAAACTAGTAAAAACATCTCAAAATCACTTATCTAATATCATAAATTAGAAATCAGGCCTATAAAACCATGCAAGGTTTAAAAATCAAGGGCCCTTGGCCATAAAATAGTGGAAACCAATGCATCAAAAACCAGTTTTCATAATGATATGCTCTATCACAAATAATATCAGAACCATACTTGTCGGACCTGCCAATCTCAGATTCTACAATAAGCATAACCAACCATGTCGAATATCCGGGACTCGGTGATATTTCCATTAAAACCAACAATCTATGTTCCAGAGTCATGGAAAGACCAACCATTGTCACAAGGTCTCTATAATCATAAAACAACATCAAACAAACCCAAAGAGTGGACCGAACAAGTGGAAAAGGTCCAAGGTGCCAACCTAGAAATCCCAACCCAAGGATATCTATTTGTCACTTATATTTCAATATAAGCCCATTCTAAGATCGTACGCATAGATTATCTTCCCTCAATGAAGTGCTCAAAAATACAACATAGAAGTCTTCCCGAGCTATATCAAATAATCCAAAATAGTGCAATGAGCTCCCATCATCATGCAACTACCAAAAAAACATAATTTTGGATGTTAAAAGGAATCCAGTGACACCCATAAGCCATGAAAA
>JBDJHY010190868.1:0-11846 GCA_039654485.1 Withania somnifera
AATTTATTTCAAACCATCTTGCACAATTAGATTAAGTATGTAAGCCATATATCTCATGTGGAGATTCTTACCATTCATTATAGTAGTTCCCTGCATATCTATTTTTATAGACAAGTGTGCAACTGCAACATTATTTGAAGAAGCATTATCAACAGTAACAATGAGCACATTTGCCAAGTGCAATTCAAGTAAACAATTAGTAATATCCTCCCACAAATGCTCACCTTTATGAATAGTAATAGGTCAAAAAATCAATATTCTTTTATGAAGCACCCAATCTTTATCAATAAAGTGAATAGTCAAACACATATAATTAATTTTTTACACTGACATCCATGTGATCATGGTAAGACAAACTCTTGGCTTTGGATCTCTAAAAGAATTCTTCAAATCTAGTTTCAATTCACCATAAATATCATTAAAACCCCTTGTTATTATTCCATGAGAAGGAATTCTTAATAGAGGTTAGGATTTACTCATAAATTATTCAAAACCTTCCTTTTCTACAAAGTTGAAGGTAATTTATCCACAAATATTAATTCAACTAACGCCTTCTTGCTCAAACTTTCAAATGTGTGCATCCTTAGTTTATAAGTGTAAGGTCGATTGAGTACCAGGTCCAAAGGTTTCGACAAGTATTATATATTTTGCACCTAGCCAAGTGTTGTCTCAAACGGAATATTTCATTTTTAGTTGAATTAGCAGCATAGTTCCGCTTACAATACCTGCACTTTCCTTTAACTAGTATACCATTTTCAACAATCCTATCAAAATGCTCCCAACATTTCGTTTCTTTTCTTTGTACCCTGGTTTCTAATGAGTTGTGGTATTACTAGGTAAGTTATCGGTTGAAGCAACCTCACTTATTCGACTTTCATCAGACATATATATGTAAATAGAAAGAAAATTATAAATCAATTCCTAACCAATTTTTCACATTGCAACCGAAAAGAAAAAAAATCAAAGAAACGGAAGAACAAGTATATTGTAAACTAACACACCCAAAAGAAAAAGTATACTGTGATTCACAAACACCTTCCCAATTTCCACCCCATACGGCACACACACAAAAAAACTCATCATAAAAAAGACTTGAAGATTGAAACTTTTTCAGGAAACACAGATGATAGAACCCCAAATATAAAAAAATCCAAATGTACTAGGAATTAAAAGGAAATTAAAGAATATAGAAGAATATTAGAAGTTAAAACTTAGAAGAAGAAGAAAAAGAAAAATTTCATACTTGGAATATTTGACGTCGTGAAGTTGAAGTCTTGAAGATTCGAACTTCGTCGTTGTGGAGGATGCTTAGTCAGGCAAGTAAATGGGTTATGGACTCTATTAGACATCGTCTCATGTACCGAGGACACTAACGAACCTAGGCTCTTGTACTAATTTGTCACAATCTAACACGTACAACCCACCATAAGTGAACCATCCAAAAGATATAACCAAGGACAAAAATGATAAGTAAAGCAAAATATAGTAGATATAGTAAATCTTTAATGGATAAAACTAAGATATAACCCAAATTTTGGCAAACCAGTAAAGATGAGCCATTAAAATAAGAGCGCCAATAAAAAAAATACAACATTATTAGAACATCTGTCTTAATTGAATAACAGTAAAGTAAAGAGAAAAGGTAAAAATAGGCTCTGAATGCGATGAGCTATCTTCTACCTCAGGAATCTTGAACAACAAGCACGAACCCTCAAATTAATGTCACTGACTTATACTAAGACCTGCACTAGAAAAATGCAGAAGCGTAGTATGAGTACCAAATAGCTAAAGTAATTATTTACCCAATTGGCATCATAGGTTGAGTGAGCACATATAAGAAAGAAAACTAGTAAATAGAAAGACAGAGAAGGAATAAGTCATGCAAGACACCAAATAAAGCAAACACAGAGAAAAGTAGCTAAGTAAATGCAGAATACGTAGACAAATCTATAAAGCTATCTAATCAAAGGACGGAGCCTCAGGTAGAATAGATAGAAATGTACCTGAATCCATGTTCAACTAACAGATAAATATAAAAGAAAGTAGATATGGCGGTATACCAGTAACCTCAATAATAGGACAAAAGAGAATGATGTATAATATCAAATAGACATAAACAATACAAGGCAAGAAGGAAAACCTGAAGATAAGTAGCCAAACACTATTACAAGAATATAATATAATAAAGTGAGTGAATCACAATCTCAATGATCATCCGTATACCCGGGGGATAAAAACAAGTAAAAACAAACCCTCCTGCCACCCATACAATCATAGAGTACAACCAGATAACAAATAACATAAATAGAACTATGCAGAATGATATGATGTGATGCCAATAAAATCTCATATGCTCCTCCTACGAGTGTGTGAACTCGGTATGAATGACCCATGGAAGGTCGAATCTCATATACCTCTACTTTCCCGTATACCCCTCCTTCGGTCACCCAAAACTCTAGATTGACAAGGTCCATAGAGGCTGCAAGTGCGTATAGCTCATAATCTTGTACTGTGTACGAATCTCTATTAGGTCTATCTCAATAGTATCAAGTCTCGATAATTATGTGCAGGCACAACCAGGTCTAAAATCAGTAGAAAACTCAACATCTATCACTCAGCCGTAATTGAGTCTAGTAACATTTTAAAAATAGTGAAAAACTCCATCTTTAACCTTTTATCATCAACATTCAAGAAAACCCATCAATTCATATTCCTTTTTAATCACATAATACTGAAAACGAGCTCACAAGGCCATGCAAGGTCTCAAAATTAGTGATATTGGGATCTCGGCCAAAACACAGTAAAAACAAATGTATAAAAGTCATTTTTTCATGATAATAATGTGCACACTCACAACCAATAGATCACAATCATGTATGTCGGTCTTGTATAGGCACGGGTAATTCTACAGCAACTAAAAACTAGTTATCAATGTCCGAAGCTCACAGACATTCCCAAAATCCTACTATCTATGTTCAACTGTGAATAATACGACAAAAGTAACATATAATAATATCACGACACCGAAGAAAAAAGTAAAAGAAGCAGAACCAATGCTAAAAACCAACCCAAGGATAAGCAAAATACTACAATTACTTCTAATATAAGTCAAGTCTAAGATCAATAAACCATAGCCCACCTAACCTAACCTTCGAAGAAAACTTTTGCTAATACCTATTCTTAGCTCAAACTTCTCCAAACGACTCCAAATAATTCTAAATAATTATAAAACTATCAAATAATAACCTACACATTAAAAGGAATCACACGATACCCATATTGCTAGGATTATAGTTGGGTCCAAGAATTCGAGTTAAAATAAGCCTATGGGCTCAACAATCCAAAACACTAAACAAATATATCAACATGTTATTTTCAATACTAGAAATACATACCCAAAATTTGGGCTAAAACAGAGTTAAGAATAAGCACTTATCAATTAATAAAATGAAGAACAAAGTTGAAGAAAATTTAGGGATAAAATTTAATAAAATTAGAGTAAACCTTACCAATAATCCAAGAAAAGGTAATTACACGCAATCCCTAATATCATCATCGCTCACATGCAAAGACCTAAGGAAGAACATTAGAGAAAATATGACTTTTGAGGTGAATATGGTGAACAATGATTGAAATTTTGGGGTTTGGGGTTCATATAGCTGTCAGTGGTTGTCCTTCGAGGTCGTGAAAGAAATGTTCACAATCGCAAAGCATAAGTAAAATGAACCTCGAGATCGCATGAAGTTTTATAGAGTAATTGGATTGTACATCATGATTGCATGCACAACACTCGCGATCACGTATGGTAATAAAAAGAGAGATTGGGTCGTGTGAAAGACCTCTACAACCGCATAGAACAGCTTAAAGGTACACCAGTAGGTGTGCCCCAGCAAAAGTTCAACCAAAAACCAACTTCAAATTGATGGACGAATTAAGTTCAGAACCCGATGAACACAATCAAATATGCTAATTGTACGAAAATGACATTCCAAACTCAAATATGTAGCCAAAATTCTAATTCAAGATTATTTTGGAAAAATACTAACCAAAGTTAACCCTCAGCTTAAATTACCAAAATTTCAACAAACAACTCAAAATGAACACGCCTAGATCGGGACCTAAATGAACAGTTTCTCCAACCCTCAATATTTCATAGCAGATGGTGCACTCAAATTTTCAATCCAGTGCTCCAATCATCAAAAGTAGACCAAAAACTTTTTAACTCTAGAGCACATAAAACACGCAAAATAAGATAAAGTCATACTGAAAGCCTCCAGACCCAAACCAAGAATCTATCTAGATAAAAATTCATGTTCCAAAGTTAATGGAACTGTCGAAATTCAGTTTTAAGTTTGTTTTCAAATAATATTGAATGAAGTCAATAATTTTAAAATTTGAGGTTCTAAAGAACAAAAACAAACATAACATCTAAACGAACGACCGGATAATCAAACCACCAGATCCAACAAGTCATAAATGACTTAAGGCTACTGCAAGAAAGTTCTAAGTTGCAAGAAAATTATGAAATATATATAATAAACAAAAGAGTCATTACATCGCAATTCTACTCCATCTCCCACCCTAAATTCGCCATGAACATTGTGAATCATACACTCAGAATGTCATAGTAATATTAAGACGTAAGATTGTCCCTCATAATCCAAAAATACATCAACAAATTACCAACTTTGTAAGCATAGTTTGAGGGTGGTGGAGAGTTTGTGATGTTGAAAACGGGAAGAGTGAAATCTTCCCCCTCCTTAAATCTTAAATTACCACCACAGTGGTGTGCTTACCTCCACAACAGAAGCTTACATATCTTCTTCAAAATTTTAATTCCTAAGATAGTGTGTTTAAAAATTTATGCTCGAACATTCATAGAAACTCTTCAAGTGTAGACACCTTTTTGTATACTCATAACAAATGATTGTCGACTATCAAACTCTGTACTTAAATTCTTGTCTTTTACTTCACTCGGGGAAGAGCATTAGGATAAAGGTATCTATTGTAATAACCCATTGTTGATATTGTGTCATCTATAAACTCTATTTTGAAAATTTTTAGCCAAAACTTATATCTGAAAGGAACTTCACCAATTATTGTTGCATCGCTACCCCTGCAGCGGTAATTTGCACCAGAGGTAGCCCGTCCCAATCTGAATTTTAATTATCTTTAGACCTTATCTTAGATTAAGAACAAGGATTTTCATATCCTAGTATTACAAGGATCATAACCCTTCTTCTCTTTAGCATCTCTCAATAAGAAAAGAGGAATCTAACGTGTAAAATCTGTCCGTGAAAGCCCTTTGTAAACTTTGTTGTCACCTTTGGCTCACTGAATAGGAGCCAAACTCCTGAAATTTTGCAGCAGGTTTGGCGTTCATATAGGCTAGGTTTGTTGAGTAGTAGAATGCATTCTTTCATGTTTTATAAGTTAGAATTAAAGGGAGAAAGCACGTCTAGGGGTTCGGGCATGGAGTTGAGGTGAATAAATATAGAAAACAGTTTTTAAACTCTGAAAAACTATGTGTTGTTGGAACATATGTTATTTATCGATTCCAAGTACTATTATAGATATTATGCTTTGAGTGTCCAGAAAGAAAATTATTGTGCATAAAGTTATGAGAATATGATCTCCCTAGTTGTTCTATTGATAAACCTAGTTGAGTTATGAGTGTATTAAATCGTTTATAATTATATTGTACAATAAAGTGGTGATGGTAAAAAGGCTAAAATTTAATAATAGTAGTGATAGTGGTATCTGGCGGTTTGATGGCTTGAATTATTGTGATCATATACCATAAGTTGAAAGATAAGAAATGATGGCAGATTGAAATGTGCTAGTTGGGAATGGTGGTTTTGAAACCTAAGTTAGGGTAATTGAGAGAGTAGTAGTAGTTTGATGGTTAATGAGTACTAAAGGCTCTGATAATGATTTGTATGTTTACGTGTTGTATTATGAGCCATGATTACGACATTATTACTTATTATTGATGAATATGTTTCATTTAATCAATTTTACCCATCAGAGATCAAGTTGATGATAATGTTTATTTATTCAGTTATACCTGTGAATGATAATATTTATTTACTAAATTATGCCCATGATAAGCGGAATTCATGATAATAATTACTTATTGAGTTATGTCCATGAGATGTTGAACTTATGATATATAAAATTAATGCCTTGAAATATGGGGGATATGATATATCTTGATAAGCTTGAACTGAAAGACGAATATTATATAATGAACCGAAAGTGAAAAGATTTTTTATTGCATTATGGACTCTATTATATCAGGTATTACAATGGCGCTTTTAATACATGAGCAATGTCAATAAGATCCCGTATATGCATATATCATGGCAATGCAAATAACACCTAAAGAATATATATCGTTCGGTGGAACGAGTATCGTGCCAGCATACTAATTATGCTAATAATAAAAGAATTGATAATAACATAATCTAAAGCATACACTCAATGAATAATCTAAAATAAATAAAAATATATTTCATAATTGTATTTATTTCCAATGAAGATTCAGAAATATGGTATGAGACTTAAGTTATCTTGTGTGTCACTGAGCTGTTGAGTGACTTATATTCCCTACTTGATTGCATTTTTTAGATTAATTGTATGATAATTATTTGGAAAGGTGAAACTCTGTATTTACTTGCTATATGTTGTTGGTCTGACTTTATTATACGTGTTGTTATCTTGACTTACTTGATTGATTAGCTAAGATTATTTGACATTAAAAGAGAGCAGTTTGATGTTAGCTCGAGGATTTGTTGCGAATTATTTATGAACACTAGGTTGGTCCTAAATATTTGGGTTGGTATAGAAGTAATATAAATAATCAATAATAATGATGGTTTACTGTGGGTCGTGGTTGATGGTGTGAATTTACGAAGCTAGAGTATGTTGGTAGGTTAGGATGTTGATCTTGGGAAGATGAAACATGATAACACCAGTATAATTGGAGTTAGATTAAGTTCTGCTTATAAGTTATAATTTTTTTACTTGATTATATTAAATAATTATGTGGATGAACGTTAGTCGATCGATGATTTCTACCAGTACGTATTTTTGTACTAACCCTACTCCCCTATATTTCTTTTTGAGAATGTAGCCTGGATGCAAGTTAATTATTCAAGTTGATGGAAGAATGTGATATTCAACATCCACCTCTGGTTTATATTCCTAGCGGAAGTGCAGTTAGTGTTATTTATTGAATTGTGTACTTGTATAATATTTTCTTAATTTATATTTAGAGTGCTCTTGTACCTGATCGACCAGGTGTTGGAGAGTCATATTTAAATATAATTTAACATATAATTTTTCTAATAATTGTAAATCTTTCGCGTGTCTTTAATTGGGTGTAAGGATGATTCTTCGCCAGTTAATGAGATTTGTCTAGGTGCTCTCATGGTCCGATAATTCGAGTTGTGACAATATTGATTAACAGAGATACATGACTTAGTAGGCATTTGGATATGCGATTTTATCTCATAATATGAAATGATGAGATAAATCTCAAATTCTCAAGAAAACGGCATTTGAATTTTTATATCATGATTTAAACTTTTTATAATTAAAATTTGACCCATAAATTTATTTTTTGTAAAAATAAATTTTTATTTTAAATTTTGCAAAGAGAGACTCATTCTTGGCGTAAAGAGATTGTTTGTACCATGTGAGAAGATAATATCAAAAAATAACTTGTTATTAGTAGTGTTGACTAGTAATTTTTTGTAAACTATGTGTATTTAAAATTTGTGGTCACAAACATTTGTTCACTAAATTATTAACACTGAGATATGTATTTTACCAATGTAATATCTTAGGATATTACGATATCCTATTTATGAATTATGAGTTGCTCATTTGATAATATTTTATAAGAATTGAGATATATTTAATAATTTAAAGAACTTATAGGGTTTTCATGTTTATGAAAAAAATATATAACTGAACAATTTAAATTGCATATCCAAATAAATTTCAACTTTATTCATGATTTTAAAATATGATTATATATCGTATGTCGGAATGACCCTTATAATAGTAGTAACTTTTCATAAAATTTTATTTATTTTTGAATTACTTAAGGATTGAAGAGGAATAAATTAGATTTAGATGCCCATGAATCAAATTAAATAAAGGTACCATAAGTGAAATATAAAGTTAAAGTCAAACTTTACTCATTTAACATAGCTAGAGTAAAATATCAAGTAAAAGTCAAACTTCAGATACTTTGTTTGAAATAGAAAACTGTCAAAACAAACTTCAGATACTTTGTTTGATATAGAAGAACGTTACAAGTTTGATCCGTCAAGTTAAAATATATGAAGTTTGAGATTACAGACTAAATTTCAAGCAAAAATGTATAAAGTTGAAAACTTTTAATTAAATCAAACATTAAAATCAATCTCAATATAAGTCAGTCATCATTGCAGTACAATATATTATTTAAACAAACTTTAGATATAAACTATGCTAATATTTAGCAAAATTTTGTAACAATTTGATATGCAATTTTGTGATTATTTTTGTGAAAGGACTGTTTCATTTCTTCCTTGGTTTTTATTTCGTATTTTTAGATTGTTGTTTTAATTGGTTCGAAAATTGAGGTATTTGGTTGAGAATTGTGCTAGTTTTTTTATTTTGAAAGGTTTGAAGCTTGGTTGGATTAACTTTGGTCAATAGTTTAGCATCATGAATTCAGGATGGAGTTTCTTCGATTTCTTTAGCTTTTAAATGTGATTTTTACTTTCAATGGACCTTTGGTTAGGGTCTTGTGGCTTTTGGTTGGATTTTAAGTCATTAGACGAGATGTTGGAAAGTTTAAGTCTAAGAATTGACTCCAGTCAATATTTGATCAAGACAATCTCAGATTGATGTTTTGATGATTTCGTTGAGTTCGGACTGTCGTTTTTAGTCAAGTAGTATATATGATTTTATATTCATAAAGTTTTAAATGAATTTTCAGAATCTATCTCTGAATTTTTTATTTGATTGTTCAGCTGCTTGTTGTTGTTTCTTGTGCAGGTGGTTGACCTTTTTGCATTTGTGATGGCTTTATCTCAATTGTAGATAAAGGAGTTGGTTCAGTGTCATGATCGCGAAGAGGAGATCAAAATTGTGAGGGAGATTTTGCAGTCGAGTCTTGTACGGATCTAGATTGGCCTATGTGAACGTGACGGTATCCTCGCGAACGCGATGGGTTTGGATATAGCAGATCCGCAATCGTCACGGTATCCTCGCGAATGGATTGAGTTTACAACGGATTGACTCGTGATCTCTATGAAAGGATTGCGATAATGAAGAACAAGTTACGTAGCAATGTAAATTTTTCTTTTTCAGTATTAGACTCCATACTAAATTTTTTGAGCTTGAAAATTAATTTTGGGGGGCTATTCAAAAGACAAAAATTGAGATTTCTTCATTGGGTAAATTTTTAAATTATTATTCTAATTTTTAATACTTTATTAATAACTTTATCTTGAGATTGATGATTTAAAAAGAAAAATATTAGAGATTTTTGGACTAAGTTTTAAACTAATTTTTCAATAATTTGATTTGAAGGTTGATTTAAAATTTTGATTTTAGCCTTTTAGGTTTGATATTGACTTCTGGGTTGACCATTTGGGCATGAAATATACAATATGAGTGTCTATTGATTTGTTTTCTTATGTAAAATACTTATTTGATTAGATTGAGCTTGTTCGAAGGACATTAAAAAGGGCGAAATTTTGATTTACTTGAGGCAAGTTGTGACTTTGTTTGACTCTCTTCAAAATATTTGTGTGTCATTTGATAATAAGAATTTTAGATTCCCGTATAGACGATATGATGATTATTTATGGGAGTATCAATGATTTATAAAGATATCGATATATTGTCAAGGATTAAAACAAAAATAACTATTGTTAAATTCCTTGATTCTTAGCGACTTGTTGATGATTATGATGAGATTGTGTGCTGGTTGATTGAAATATTTTACCTTGTAGAGTTGATTTGATTGTGATATAGTTGTACATATTCTTATTATATGCCCATACGATTTATACTAAATTATTTATATTGTGATAAATTGAGATTATTTTTACTATTTATATTGTTTTATAATTGTATTGGGTTGATTATCAAATGGTGGAGAGGTTTCTGTCGGTGATGAGATAAAGGTGTCAAGAATTCTACCGACAATGCTGGTTCAAGATTTCTTTTAAATTGTCCAAGGTTTATTTCGGGCTTAGTCGAGGTCTCTTTCGGTGTGTGGTATCAAGGTTATTTTTGAATTATCTGACGTCTGGCGAAGTCTAGGGTTATTTAAACTGTCTGAATTTTTTTTTAATGCATACATGAACCTAACGAGGTTCTCATGGGTCGCAGCTATCCCTTAAGAAAAGTAGATGTGTCTCGGTAGGACATGAATCATTCATTTGTGTGCATCATATTTGACGTTTGGCATTTGAAGTGTATTGATTGTCAATAGTATTGTTTGACATTGTTTTTTAATCGTGATGACTCCGATTGAGTTACTATTAATTCATATTACTTATTGATGTTGGCAACTGCTAGTCTGCGTCGGTCTTTACTTAATTATATGTTTATTTGTTGAATATTGAATAGGACATGTTAGGACAGATCCTCATTATCACTTGAATTAGATTCAGTCGAGGATGCTATCGAGTACACGTGAATTTTATACTTTACTTTTACTTTTTTGAACATTTTGTGTATGTCTAGGTCCAAGTGCCTCTTGACTGGTCTGGATAGCTATGTTCGAGGTTGAGCCTTCCTAGCTTCGAGATTGCTATTGAATGCTTTTTGGCTACATTGTATCTCATTTTTTCAAAACTTTTTAGCTGTATTGGATATACTTAGATGCTTGTGATTACCGAATTGTTTAAATTCATCTTGACATTCTTCTGCATTTTTACTTAAGTTTTATGAAGAGTAAAAGTTAAGACTTATATAATTTTACATTAAAGTCTTTCGCGTATTTTTTTTATCCAAATTATTAAATTTATGGCTTTTGAAATTGACTTATCTATTAGTGAATAGCATAACAAATTCTCTCGAGTGTTTGGACTCTTAGGCAAAACATACACTATTTCTATATTATTAAAGTTCAGTTACCCCAACAAACATATAATTTTTGCAACTTTGGTAGGCGGTTGGCCAGACATATGATTTGGAATTATAATTTTAAAATAATATCTGAATATACAATTTATGATCATATTTTCGAATGTCAAATTCTCAAATAAAGGAAAATTGTGATTTTATGTTTTAAAAAATATTAAATTGATTCATGAATTTATATTTTACAAAAAAAAAACCATTATTTTAAAATTTGCAAAAAAAACTCATGCTTAACATAAAAAGATTATTCATACCATATGAAAAAATTATATTAAAGAATTTCATGTTACTAGAGCCGAACCTAAAATTTAAAGTTGCAATTGCACCATCATACTAAATACAAACAAAGTGCTTGTTATATTGGCCAATATCAGGAATATGTTTGATTGATAGAGTCAGATTTGATTTATTTCAGATGACAAAAGGAGTAAAGTGTGGTTGCCGAGATTGAATCTTGGGTATCACATAAATGCATGCCTTAAGAAAGGTCGCTATCAATTAAGTGATCTAAAGTTGTATTATACTTTTGAGTTCCTATATATATATATATATATATATGTGTGTGTTTGTCAAAGTTATCAGGTGTGCCGGTATCCTCTAAATATGGGCTAGATCGGCCCCTGGTTACTACTATTGGTAATTAGTGATTTTTTATAAAATTAAATGAATTTGAAAGTTTGTAATTTGCAAAT
>JBDJHY010190889.1:0-21502 GCA_039654485.1 Withania somnifera
TGTTGTGCCGAATGAAAATGGTTTGTGCAGTGCTGGTTGATGCATTCTGCTGATGCAGAAAATGCATAAAAGCGACGGAAGACGTCGCTTCTATCCATCGCTTTCTAAAAAAATTCCAAAAATGCGACGGACTGGGTCGCTTAAGTCCGTCGCTTTTTTGGTTTTTTTCTTTTAAATCCAGAAAAATAACGGACAGTGTCGCGTATGTTCATTGTTTTGTTCTTCAGTATAAAGAACAAAGTGACAGACATAATCGCTTTTTATATAAAAGATAAAAAAAATAAAAAATTTGAACGAACAACACATTCGATCTCTTTTGGTCATCGCTGGCCACGCCATACGTTGCTTTTCTAAAAGTGTCGTCCATTTTTATGATATAAGTGACTGCATCACTTTTTTGTCAATTTTGACCCAAAAATCTTTAACAAATGGAACGTCGGAACACTCATATGAAGTTATGGATAGGTATCGTTATATAATTCATATTCTAAATGAAAGAAGCAAGACAGATTTGAAAGTTAATGATTGTGGTAGGTTTTTGTATTTATTTTTTTTTGTATCCTATGGAGCTTGAATTAATGGATTTGTTTACACAAGAAAAGTCCCTAGATGTTGATGGAACATATTTGAGTGGAAAGTATTATGGAGTTTTGCTGTCTGTTGTAGCACAGGATACTGAAAATCACATTTTTCCTATAGCATTTTGTGTAGTAAATTCGGGGTGTAATGCTTTCTATCAATATTTTTTACACAAGTTCTCGATATCGTTCTCAATACTAATGAATAATGTATAATATTTAATAGACATCCGTCTATAAGAAAGCAGTTTCAAAATTTATACTTAAGCTCATTATGGGTTTGCATGAGGCACCTTGGTGAAAGCATCCGCAAAAATTTTCACTGTGGATATTGGATTCATCATTTTTATGATGTAGTAAGAGCATATCGGATGGATTATTTTAATGATCATTTTCAAGAAATCAAAGATTCAAATATGAGGGTCACCAAATATCTTAAGGATCAATTACTGGTTATAAACAATTTCATATGTTTGTTTAAACAACCAGTAATTGTTTACAGTAAATGATCAATTAAAATAAACAAATTTCTGTTGTTTATTGTAAACAATTACTGCTTATAAACAACTTCATATGTTTAAACAATATGAAGTTGTTTTAAACAGTAGGAAGTTATTTAAGCACTTTCTGATTGTTTATATTTCTGATTCTTAGTTGATATACATCTGTCTTTGATGTTTCAGATATGATGTGATGACTACAAATATTGCAGAATCGGTTAACTCGATATTTTTGAAAGAAGGAGAGCTCCCCATTATTGCTTTATTTAATTCTATAAATAGAAGGTTTGCTCATAAATTTCATGAGGGGTGTGGATTTGATCAACACAATGACCATGTGTCCCTTCAGTTGAAAGAAAAATAATAGAAAATATAATACACTAATGGTTCACAAAATAAGCTTTCATACTTTTTAGTGTTATTGGTCATGGTGCAGCTGCGATGATTGATCTAAAGCAATAAAACATGTGCTTGCAGACTTGGATAAAATATCATGTCCACATGCTATAGCAGCAACAAGAACTTAGTTCGAAGATGATTATGAAATCAGAGTTTATGAATTTGTTTCTCCGTATTATTCAGTATGGTAATACAAACATACTTTTTTCGAAGGTGGTGATAAAATCAAAAAGAAAGAAGATCAAGCGAGTGCCTTCATGTTTAGAAGGGGGTTATAAAAAATAAAAAAAGAAATTCTCTGCATGCAAAAAGAGTGGTCATAAAAGAACTACATGTGCTTATAAAGTGAGACAAAGTAAAGGAACAAGCACTAGTGTAGCTTTTTGAATTTGTATCAACTGAAGCTTATTTAGGCTTACATGTGGATATGATATTTCTCTTAGAAAGTAGATAAACAAACACAAAATGGTGATTGTTTGTTATAAGCAACTCTTATTTTGTAGTTTAGAACATTATTTCATGTGAAAACTGATAAACAATCTATTATTGCTTAAAAAAACATTGATTGTTGGTAGTTAAACACTGGTTACTTTTACAAACACTGATTGTTTAAAGGAATTGGGTAATAACTCGTAATTGCATAAACAACGAGTTGTTTAAGCAACATCTGGTCGTTTGTGTAAAAACTCAATTACACATTAATTAATTGATCATAATTAAAAAACTGAACCAATGCAAGAACCTTATTTCAATGAGTGACTAATCTTTTAATTTATTAGTTTGATCATATATCTTTTAACTATATTAATAGTCTAGTAATAACTTATTGGTTGAGTGTCAATTGTATAAATATATGAACATTAGTTTATTGAAGTGATAACAATTGATCATCGTGTGAAATGTATCTTATTCTACTCCTGATTTCTTATACAATAACTTCATATCTCATAAAAAATAGATAAACGACTACTAATTGCATAAACAAATTACGGTTGCTTAACATAAACAACAACTAGTTGTTTAAACAACCTCTGATTGTTTATTTAGGACATTAAATAATTGATCATAATTGAAAATAAACAAACCGAATAATCTTGTTTCTTAAAAAAAATGAATCTTTCACTGTGTGACTAATCTTAATTAATTAGTTTGACCATAAATCCTTTAACTCTATTAATAATCTAGCAATAACTTATTGATTCAACGTCAATTATATAAAAATTTGATCATTAGTTTATTCACTTGATAACAATTAAACGTCGTATAAAATATGTTAATCAACTCCTGATTGCTTATACTTTAACTTCATATCTTGCAAAAAAATAGATAAACAACTACTAATTGCATAAAGAAATCAGGGTTTCTTAGCATAAACAATAGCGAGTTATTTAAGAAGCCTCTAATTGTTTGTGCAGAAACTCAATTGGACATTAATTAATTTATCATAATTGAAAACGAATCAACGCAAGAACCTTATTTCTTGAAAATATAAATCTTTCACTGAGTGGCATGTGTTTGTGTAGAAGAAATGGAGTGACACCGTAGTCCCCTCATCAAGCCAAATTTTCTCAAAGTCAAAACATATTGGCATCTTCTTATAATCAAATCTCCATTTTTATTTTATTTTATTTTATTTTTTTTACAAGCAATGCGTTGAATTAGAAGATCGTGAACTATGGGCGACGCAAAATTCACTTGCTTCATTGGGATATAAAAAAAATGATCAAAATAACTTTTCTTGAATATTTCTGAATTTCACAAATTCTTTCCCTCTAAATCTTGCTCGAACTATCACCATTCTCTGGAAAATGAATCCTGGACCTATAACTTATATAATCAATTGACGTGATATAATCACAGCCCTCACTAGCAGAAATATCAACAGCATGTATATTATATATAAAATTGATTAATTAAAAAAAGAATTAAAGCATCTCAAATATATATTAATTGTTTACGGTAAACAACTGAAAGATGTTTAAACTACTAGCAGTTGTTTAAACATTCATTTGTTGTTTAGACATATAGTAATTTAACTTAAAATAGTAAGTAAATGTTGGAACTTTTGCTCTTTATATTAGCAGAAGGTGATTTTTGAAAAAAAAAAAAAAAAAAAAAAACTCACATTTGATCTTAGTGAGACATCATCAGTATCATGTACGAATTTTGTTCTTTGTTTCAGTAGCACATCATGAGTTGTTTCTTCTTCATTTTCTTCTTTACTTTCATTTTGGTATTCTTGAGTCTTTGAGTTGGCTCCTTCACCACAGCTCTCATGATTTTCCTTTTCACCGTCGTCTTTATTTTCTTATTCATCTTCACAACTCTCCTTCTTTTCTTCTTCATCACTTTCTTTATTTCCTCCTTTTTTTTCACTATTCTCTTCATTTTCTTCTTCACCACTTTTTTTATTCTTCTTCTTCTTCTTCAATATTCTTGTCATGCTCGGAACTTTAGGTGTGGTGGCACCTACCTTTCCAATTTGGTAGGTCAGCCTAACTTACGGGTAGATAAAGTAAAAACAGTTTATAAAATAAAAAATAAATACACAAATATAAATAATTAAATCGAAATTCTTTACTATCTAAAAATCAGTTAGTCGCTATTTCACAAGACACTAGAAAGGAATTTATACAAGATTTTCAAGTCTCTAATATTTCTAAGAAGTAAAGGTACAAGAAAGAAAAGATAAATAATATCCGACAACTGATGAATGAACGGGTAGCTACATCGGAATGTCTTGAATATATCCCAGACGTATGAGGATAAACTTCATTGAATCCTAAGCCCTGAGCTTGTACAAGAATGCAGAAAAAGTAAGAGTGAGTACAAATCACAGTACTCAGTAGCATCCTCGGCTGATCTAAGCATAAAGAATTAGCAATTACTTCTAACATCTAACCACCCTCGATAGTACAACCTGCATACAATTATATACATCAGCCCAGCCAATAAAATAGAACAAATAACACAAGTTTAAATAGCTTTCTCAAGTACAACTATCACTAACTCAGCTACAACAACAATCAGCTAGAATAGGTTATACTTCACAAATCAAGTAATCTCGTGTCAATGAGGTATCAAGTAAGCTAGAAGCATCACATGCATCAAACAAATACAAATAATCGAACGGATATGCAATTCAAATAAGATTTAAGTCAAACAAATGCTATGCAATGCACAAATAATCGTGATGCATGTTTTTCCTAAACATACAAATCCGCTACCGAGACCTTCACATTCGGAACCCATGGAAGAATCAAAGGTCTATGTATACTTGTTGCCGACACCGTAACAGTCGGGTTTAAAATATCATGTATTTCTCAATAGCATATGCCAAGACTGTCATAATTAAAATTTCAATCAATGTGTTACCTTAATAATATATCTATTGTCGAGACTGTCAAAGTCAGGTTTTTCAATATCAATTGCTTTCTTGATAAAATGGGTAAAATTATTTTCATGCTCAAATATCATCAAATTTCAAGACTAAATACAAGAAAATCAACTCAATTAGGCAAGTAATCATCAATTCACCCATGTATTTCAATAAGAGTAAATCTCAATTAAGGAATTCATCATAAAATAGAATTCATCATAAAATAGAATTCATATTCATTTTACAAATTTCATTCAATTCATGGTATCTCAACTAATTCACCTAATAAAGTAAAGTCATAATTCATCAAAGCCATATCAACAATTAATTCCCCTATTTGAATCAATATATATCACTACAACCAATCCCAAATCAAATCATATTCCCCTAATTACAAACAAGCTAGAAAGTAATCACTAATGTCATATACAAAGATCAACAACCTCAAATTACCTTTAAAATGGAGAAATCTCTCACTAATTAGATTTTCCTTTTCTTTAAGCCTCCGAATACGCGTAATTTAGTTACAATACAAGAACACAAGACAATATACACTAATTAATACCCAAACATCGATAATTCAAGGTTTATTTAAAAATTAACTCCGGGCCCAGGACGTCAAAATCATAACTTGATCGTAAAATAATATTACCCATTACTAGAAAATTCTAAATAATAAGTATTATCAAAAATCCATTTCATTTCATAGCAAAATTCTCCAATTTTTATCAATTATGAGTTTATCGTGGGAAAAGACCTAGAGGTGCGAAGCAAGGAAGCCTCATAGACTGAAGCCTCTGTACAGTTTTTGCTTCGGTTGGTTTACGAATCAATTCTTTTAACTCACTATTTTTGGGACTAAAAATTATGTAATTTGATGAAATTTCATGTTAAAGTGGAGTAGAATTGATGAAAAAGTAATTATGAAACTTACCCAAATGATAATCTACGAAAATCTTGATCAACTTTGCAAATTAGGGTGTAAAAGTCGTGGGTTGCATGAAATATGAGAAGAGTTCGTGTTTTACAAACCTTAAGTAGTAACTACCCAGGTACTCAATGCGAACGCGATCCCCCATCTAAATAACTCTCCTCGGACGCGGTTTTTTGGCCACGGATGCGAAGAAAATTCCCCAAGCTAACACGAATGTGGTCTCCTCCCGCGAACGCAGAGGAGACCGGTGGCCTGTATTAACAATTGATGTTTGACAATAGTTCCACAACCATAAAAAAAAAAGTTTTGAATGGACCCTCAGGATTCTTTCGGAATTCCATGATGACAAATCATATATCTATACAAACTAATTTCGACATTTTAGACTCATGGGATCATCAAAATACAAATATGAGGTATTCTTGATATGATACCCACTAAGGATTTATTTTTAATTAAAGATACTAAAATGACCAAAATATCCGTCGGGCTTACGAAAAACATAAAATAACTCATTTTAGGTCAAATTCTACCTCCCGAATCAAGCAAAATCATTAGATTTCCAAAATCAACACTCTAATCTAAATGTTGATCAAAGTCAATCATTTCACGTAAACTTCAACTTTAGTCCTTCTAAACGCTCAAATTCACCACGGAAGGTATAAAATAGAAAATGAGGGTGTAACTAGATCAAACTCGATATTAGGGCTTTTAAAACTGCCGAATTTCTGATAGGAGGTCCCAAACTCCAAATGACCCTATATATCCAATTTTTGAACTTAAAGTCTCAAAACTCAAAGTTCCTCAAAACTTACTCCAAAACTCAACCCGTTCTCAATCCAACTACAGAACCACACTACGGGAAGGGGTAAAATGGTCAAAAGCACAAAAAATAAAAAAAGGCCTTTAGGATCATTCTCTTTATTTACTTTCTTATCTTCATTACTCTCCTCATTTTCTTATTCATTGTCCTCTTCACTTACTTCTTCATCTTTATCATCTCTATCACTTTCCTATTTTTTTTTCTTCACTATTGTCTTGACTTTTTTTATCATTATTCTTTTTATTTTCTTTTTCTATCACTGCATCAATCATTTCATTACCTATAATTTGATTTTCTTCTACTCTAATCGAGGTAGGCTTATCTTTCGTTAACTTTTTTTTTAGGCCTTTTTTGATAAATTGTTTGACTTTTCTTTCTCATTTTATCGGTATATATAAAACATATTCAAATTATTAATGATACAAAAAAGGAATAAAGTTTCTATATAATAAATAGCAAGAAGTTATTTAAACAATATATGATTGTGTACCTACGAAACATATGCAAGTTCAGGTTTCATATAAAAACGAATTAATTTTGTTATAAAATAAACTAATACAACAAATGACTTTCTTTTTCAAAATCCAAAAATTAACCCTTGAGCGAGGAAATTTCAAGATCCAACTCCCTCCAAAGTTCATTCATTATTCAAAGTAAGATTTGTCCATAGAATGTTCAAGACTTTTTCATCTTAACACTTATTAATATCCTCCTATTTATGAAATCATAGGTTTTCAATAAAAATTCACCTCAAGGGTTCAAAGAATTGAGTTTTTGAATATTATTCTTCAAATATAGGTTTCTTCACCAAGTTCAAAGGAGCAATTAAGGTATATAGGCTAATGAACTAGGGTATTCCTTTACCATTGTACCCGAAAACCCCATCTTTACAGTTAAGGATTTTGTAGGAGAATTTTTTTAGGGTTATGTAATCCATCTCCTATGTTGCTATTTCTCTTGCAAGCATGTTTTCGAATACTTCTGAGTACTTTTATATGTATTATGCAAACTAAATTTTGAGGTTTGTATCCCTTAGGTCATAGTCAAGTTCATGATAATTGTTGTTAGGAGAGGGTGGAAATTTAGTATGTCTTTTCTAAATTAAGAAATGATGTGTGATCGTATGTATGCCCGATAACTTGTTGAATTTTCAAGAAGTATAATACATCACACATATAATGAATTACATGTCAGTTGAGTCATAACTATATTTACGAAAATTGTTATCACAAGAAGAGAAATTTTATCACTTATTCATAATTTGAAATTGAATGTATGAATCATGTTTATCGCTCATAAATTATTGAGTTTTCAAGGTGAAATTCATTTTGGTTTTAAGTGTCAAGATGATTATGGTTACTTCAAGTTCATGAGGTAAGTCCGTTTTAAGATTGAAATTCATGTGTTAATGAACTATGGAAAATCGTGAGTCAGAATCATTAAATTAAAAAAATATTTCATTTTTTTCCTAGAACATGATTTTCCCACAGAGACTAAGACACGGTATTTTGATCAACTTTCACTAAAAGAAATTTATTTTAAGCAAACAAGAATGAGCAGTAATCTGTTTTAGGAATAGTATTAGCACCGATTGGACTAGGTTGAAAGACTCGGTCCCACAACTATGTTTCCAATCATAGAATTACTTTATGGCCAAAAGAAAGCTTAGTTATAATTTCTAGTTGGATCCACTAGGTTTTATTTGATCATGGTATTAAGCCCGTGACGTGGTAAGGTCCTCCCCTCAGCCGGTGGTTTGCTGAATTTCAAGTTTGCTCACATGGTTTTATATGTCGGTTATAGAACCTCCCATATTTATCCAGCATCAATATTTGAAAGATGGTTTAAAGTAAGTGAATTTTATATTTTTATACTAACGAGGTTTACAGATAATTTATGAGTCATTCTCATATATTTTAAAAATGTGAAGTTCTACATTATAAACTATCATGTTGTTTAAGTTTTTTTTGTTGAGATTTGCAATTTAGAGTCGGATTTGTCATTTTCAAAAATTAAAGAAATTGTTGGTTTTACTCTTCTTATGATTCCGTTATTTATGATAAAGGTTGTAATTTTTTATTTTAAATACTTGATGTTGTAAATACAACCACATGTTCAGTATGAAGTATGTCAGCATCGTAGTGATACACATTATGTTAGCATGGTAGAAGTCAGGCAGCTTGCGTCATCATAGTAGAAAAGTGAAGTTACTAATAAAAGATATTATTACATATTATTAGTTCTTAATATTGATTATCATAGTCGGAGTTGTCATGCATCGCATAGCCAAGATCATGGTTTAGGTAGAGTATTTTTGATAATATTGATATTGTATGTTCATGTTACCTTCTTGCATACTCCATATATTCAATATACTGATCTCATACTCTGTGTCACATGTTATTTTCCATGTAGGTCAAGCCAATCATCGAAAGTTCGTGATTGACTTAATTTGCATTCTTAGAAAAGATAGACGTTTGTGAGTTCCTACTTGATCCGAGAATAAGAGCTGATGTTATTTTATTCTTTTACTTTATTAGAGCTGAGATACATGAGATAGTATTATTACATTCAGTTTTCGGGTAGCTAGAAGCATTGTTATTGCATTTGTATCGTTCGACTTATAGTGAGTTTCAGATGTGATGTAGTAAATTTAAATTTGGATTATTCGCATTCTTTACCATATTATTTATTCATTTAGGTGATATGAATCATTACCTACAATTTAATTATAAGTTGCTTTCGTTGAGTGTGAGTGTTAGAGTTATGCATGATCTAAGGGTCTATTCAAGGCTACTAAGGCAACTTAGTAGTTGAGGATGCCCGGTCCCATCCATAGGGTGACTCCGAGGTATTAAAAACTTGATATGATGCTGCCTAGAAGATCACTAGTTCGCGGTGAAGTGAGCTCGATAGTTCAGATACCAGGATCAATCAAAACAGACTCTTCGTCTTTTTTTCTTTATGATTCATCCCTTTCCTCAACTCCTATTTGGTGGTTAATGTGTGAGTCGGTGAAAGTAATAGTAATAGAGGAGACTTGTTCTGTGGTAGACACTAGAGGTGTAGCCTGGATAGCATGTTATGGTATTCTGACCCTGGAGCTAGAACTGTGAAATTAAAAGTATAGAAGTTGGAGTGGGACGTAGTTGCTAATCTAGGGGTGTAGTTGGATATCATATATGATTATTCGGGAGCAGTACGATGGTATGTCATTGTGTTGTCTAGGGAGTAATAAGACAATATTGGTTGCATGATAATGCGAGAAGGAGAAGAGGTTGATGGTTTGGAAAACTTAAATTATGTTGTGGTTCTATACAATAATATTGTGCCTAGTATTGGACCTGTTAGAGTGGATGGATGAGATTTGACTAAGTAATTGTTGATTCTTACTGGACCAGTGTTTCCTAAAGCCTATGATTTAGTAGTTGTAAGTAAGGCTGGGCACCAAACCGGGACTATCCCAGATCCAACCCACTCCATCCAATCTCGTCTTGGTAGGTACCAAGATGGAATGAGTTATTATGTACCGTGTTACGGACCAAAATGTGATCAAGATTTTGTACCGGTTATCCCGGCCTCGATTCATTCTGGTCCGTCCTGGTTGATTCGGTTCGGTGGCTGAATTTTCAAATTATTTTCTTAATTAATACCCAACTATTATAAAGCTGTTTTCCCTCCTCCCCCCTCCTCACCCAACCCCCTAATCCATTTTTTCTATAAATACCTCATTTTTCTCATCAAATATTTCATTCTCTCTAATCTCTCATTGTTACTCAATTTTCTACTCTCAATTATCAAATTCTCAATTATTATTTCTTAAGACTCAAATTTATAATTCTTTAACTTTTGTTTTTATTTTTTAATTGAAGATTACAAGTTTAATTTGGTTGATTTTGGAGGAAGAATCTTCTTTAACTTTCGTCATTAAATTATTAATTTTCAGTTAATTACGTCTACTTTTATGCAGGTGTTTGGTATATTCGTTCCACTCTCTAATAATATTATTATTTAATTTTCTCTATTTGTCATTTTTTTGGTTGAATTTGCTGATTTAATTTAATTTTTACTCTATTGTGTATTTGACTAAAAAATATTTTGAAAGAAAGAAAGTGTTTCAAAAAAATTTTAAGAGGATGATAGGTTCAAGTTCTTCTTTCACAACAACCTTAATTTCCTTTGATTAGAAATAATACTGATAACTTGACGCATGTGGATGAAACTGATTTGACCGCTCTCCAAAATGTACCCATATAAATTAATGTTGATACTCATATTCCTCATGAAACTTTTGAGAGAAGGTACCATAATTTTGAAGAGGATTTAGATGAAGAAGTTGAAGTAGATGTAAAAGAAGATTTAGATGACACACCGATTAGTGTCAACCATGCTACCAAAGCATCAATTCAGGCTTTGGATGAACTTGAGCCCAAGGTTGGGGTTATTCCTCCCTCTACTTTTTTTTTAAAAAAAAGAAGGGGTAAGGCTCCTGCAACATGTTCTAGAAAATCACCTGTCTGACATTTTTATTTTTTGAACAAAGAAAAAATTATCTCTACTAATTGTCTTTGTAAACAAATATAGATTTATAATTTTGGCGGTAGTGAAGGTTAAATGGGGGATGATTAGGCATTTAGAAGATATGCATAAATGAGAATGACAGACACATTTAGCTTGTCTTGATCCTGCTAGATTCTCGACCATCGTATAGAGGGTCAAACATGGTTCAAAGTGAACTAAACTATTCAAACCCCACAGACCCTCTTTCATAACATCCTTATAGTAGGGATTATGATCATGAAAATTTTACAAAAATTATTATTTATTATGGTTTGCCTTTTAATTTTGGAGAACATACTGCTTTTATTACATATATTCAGGATATATTTAATCCAAGTTATGAAACTATATCAAAAGAAATATGGTAAAAAGAGATATATATTTAATTTTCATGAACAACATTGTCACATGATTCGTGAATATTTTGAATTAATGAATTATAGAATTTCTATTACCACTAATATGAGTCATAATTCAAATGGTTTTGATTTTTTAACTGTTATTGAAAAGTGGATTGATTAATATTGAAATTTACAAAAAAAAAAATTATCAGTTATAAAATTTGTGAGTGGGTGCTTGTATTGCTAGTACTGTTGCTGAAGTTTTAGATTTTGTATTACATTACAAAATTTGTCAAGACCATCTGTTGATCACACTTGATCTTTACCAGAGTTGGATGAAAGTTTTTCTAGACTATAGCCTTAGTTAAAATAGAACCCTTCCTAGAAGGTGGATGCATAAATTAGGTGCTCTACTAATAATTGTAAATTGTAATACCATTTTCAATATTTGAATAAAATTAAGAATCTTATCTTTTCTTTATACTTTTTTTTCAATACATTTTTAATTTTAAGTTATGAATTCAAATCTTATAAAATTTAAAAGTATAAAGTTATATAAAGTTAGAAAAAACTTTGAAAAAAAGTTAGAAAACTTTAAAAAATATAAAGTTAGAAAAAATAAGCTTATAAAGTTAGAAAAAAGTTTTAAAAAAATAAGTTAGAAAACTTTAAAAAATAGAAAGTTATATTTAGTTAGAAAAAAAAACTTACAAAATTTATGACTTATATGCTACATAAATTTCGAATTTAAAAACCTCAAAACTTTTAAAACTATTAAATAGTAATTACAACTTGTAATTTATAAATTAAAAATTTAAATCTAAAAAGGTAAAAACTAAAATAAATATTTTAATAAACTAACGTGCAAGTTACAAAATTATTAATTGAAAAACTAGTAAAAAAATCATAAATTTAGCTTACAATAATTATAAAATAATTTAATAAATTTAAAATATAAAAAAAATCCATTTGGTCTCGTGCATCTCGGTCCGTCCCGGTTCTGACCCAGTACATAGTGGGATGGGACCGGAGTTTCGTATCGATTATCCCGACCTAGTACATTCCGGTACTGGTAGTAACCCGATTTGGAAAATTCTGGTTCAGTTCGATACCGGTTCATCCCGTTCCATCCCGATCCTGTTCTAGTAATTCCCACCCTTAGTTGTAAGTCTAGGTGGTGATGAGAAGTTATATGTTATATGAGTTTAGTGTTGAATGATAGGTTTGAACTATAGATGATTATTCTAGTGTGAATTATTGTGGTATAAGGTTGGGTAAAGAATTAACTATGTAATTTGGGTATACTAGAGGGAGTGTTGACTTTTCAGTGTTAGCCTTTAAGGCAAAGAGATAGTTAAGAAATTTTTCAGAGGCAAGTACTAAAAAGAATCTAAGTGTAAATGGTTGTAGTCTTTAAGAGAAAATTTAACATTCAGGTGTATAATGAGTGTATGACCTTGCAGAGTAGTTGGTTGTAGCCCAGTATAGAGAAGAAGTCCCCAAACTTAAAAAAATTGGCTTTGCACTAAGGGGGAGATGGTAAGATGAAAAGTTTGTTAAGCCTTATAACCTTAATGGTACGTAGTCCCAAGGTAGAGCTATGGTAAGAAGATGACACATTCATACCCCTTCTTGGTACCTTGTTCAGAGGTGAAAATTCATGTCATGCCCTTGATTTACGCTCCTTATGAAAGTTTATGTCTATGTTCAGTTTTTAAAAGTGAGAAGCAATTGCTTCAGACAGCCTTGCTCATGGTGTAGAGACTCATTCAGCTTATGATGTTAGTTATAGAGTTTTCAGTATGATTCAAAAATTCATCTATTATAATATTCCATTTATAAAGCCTATTTCATGGATTCAATTTTTAGATCCCAGCTTGAGTGACAGGAGCGCAATAGTGATATATCCCTTTTCAGTACGAATTTTCAGTTTAGACTCCATGTATGAGTTTCAAAGTTAGACTTTTATCTGTAACTTCTATAGTTTATTATTATACTTTACTTTCTATAGTGATTTCATGTATGATGAGGTAGATGATAGTGAAATAAGTTGAATGGAAGGTTGAGTGTCAGGAGTGCAATAGTGATATATACCTTTTCAGTAGGGATTTTCAGTTTAGACATCATGTATGAGTTCCAAAGTTAGGCTTTGATCCATAACTTTTATAGCTTATTGTTATGTTTTACTTTCTATAGCAATTTCATGTATGATGAGGTAGATGGTAGTGAAATAAGTTGAATGGAAGCTAAGATGGAAAATAGTGTATATTTATCAGTAACGGTGTTAGGGTGCCCTTAGCACCAAATAAGTTAAGTGTGGTTGTAGTGACTGCGTAGAGTTACTTTGGTAATGTTAATAAAAGCCCTAGATGATTTTGTTTTAACTTCAAGAAAGCCACAAAGTGAGTATATTTATAATAATAGGCTTGAATGCAGTGTTGATGAATTTGTAACGAATTATAATATGTGGTTAGTAACTCCTTGAGTTGGAGTGTAAGGTTGATTGATTGTCTGGATAAGAAGATGTATTATTCTTGTGGATATAGAACACCGACTGACATAGCTTAGACTAGTATGATTCTATTGCATCTATTACATTGTACTCCTAGTTAAACTTGAATGAAATAAGAGCATGTGATTAGCCTCATAAGTTTTTAGCTACCCGTACCCTTATGATAATCATAGGTTGAGAAGAATGAGTGGAGTACGGAGTATAGTTGATGGGTAATTGCTAAATAGGTGATTATCAGTGGTATTGCTAAGGCCATCGTAGCCTTGTTCCCATTTCACTTTTTTTGTATGTATGTTTTATGTTATAAAACTTCAGATTTCGGATGAGGCTTATGTAAGAGCCCGAGCTTTCCCTACTTTATGAGCTTAGGTCTGATGGATAAGATATTCAAACAGTTTTATGACTACATTTACCGTGAAAGCTCCCTATAAAATTATGCCTTTAGAATGTCAAGTGTACTTCCCTTGAATCTTATGTTTATGCACCTTTCCTAGAAAGATATATATATAAACTCCTTAGTGAATGTATGATTCTACTAATAAGCGTACTCTACCAAGCAAACAAAAGATAATATGTTGATATTCTATTCAGCTCAAGAAGTTGTTCTCAATCCTTTGTCCATGAACCTCGCACATTCCTATTAGATACCTTAAGTTCAATCCGAGGTAATAGCCTCTCCATCAAGCCTTACTTCCTTGCCAATTGCATGTAACATTGGATGAGTCTCATAGAGTTTATTCATGTTTTACTTATATGGTTTATAATAGTTGAGTAGATTATTCATGGATGGCGCATGTCATTCCAAAGGTCAGTGAGTCAGTTCTCGTAGTAAACTTTGTCAATGTCATCTTTAATCCTTCATTTGAGGATGAATGATTTCAATGGGAATATAATATAACACACCAAAAATTTAAGCTAAAATTCATACCATTCTATGTTCGTGCTTAAATATGGACTCTACGAATTCCCACTTGATCCTAGGTTATAATCCTCAATAAAGTGTAGAATTAGTGTTTGATGTCATTCAAGGTCATAAAAAGCTCCTAATGCAAAGTTATGTTCAACACTTTTTTACTGGCCAACTTTTCGATGTCATTTCATACCTAAGTCAATTTCAAGCGGTCATATCTCCCAATCTATGAGGATTTATATGACCTATAACGTATCAAAAGAAATGTATCTAAGTCAGTTTCTAATGCAATAACTGTCCTTCAATATATTATTTACTCAAGAAATTATGATCATTTTACTAGCACTGCTTATTTTGCGCGGTTTGAGGGCAGTTGGGGCGCAGTAGCGCAAGGTGGCAACATTTCTAGATCATCTGTGTGGTTGGAGCATGTCCATTCACCTGTACATGATATAAAAACACCTCCATATCGTGATATGCCGCCCCAAGTTCAAAAACTAACCCTAGAGAGAGGAAATTTCAAGATTCAACTTCCTCCAAAGTTCATTCATCATCCAAGGTAAAAAAAAATTCATTGAATGTTCAAGATTTCTTTATCTTAACACTTATTAATGTCCTTTTATTCATGAGATCATAGATTTTTTTTAAAAAAAATCACATCAAGGTTTTCAAGAATTGAGTTCTTGAATATTCTTCTTCCAAAATAGATTTCTTCACCAAGTAAAAAGGAGTAATTAAGGTATGTGAGCTATTGAGCAACGGTATCCCTTCACCCTTGTACCCAAAAATTACATCTTTAAAGTTAAGGATTTTATAGTAGAAATTTGTTAGGGTTATCTAATTCATCTCTCGTGTTGTAATTTCTCTTGCAAGCATGTTCCCAAAAAATTATTGGGTACATTTATATGAATTGTGAAAACTAAATTTTGAAGTTCATATCCCTTAGGTCATAGTCAAGTTTATGATAATTGTTATTAGGAGAGAGTGAAACTTTAGTATGTTTTTTTCTAAATTGAGAAAGGATGCATGAATCATATCTATTACCTATAATTTGTTAATTTTTAAAGAAAGTATCATGCATCAACATATCTGAATTACATGTCAACTGATCCATAGTCATATTTACGAAAATTATTATTACAAGAAGAGAGATTTTATTACTTATTCATAATTTAAAGTTGAATGCACGAATTATATTGGTCTTACAGAAATTGTTAAGCTTTCAAGATGAAATTCGTTCTGGTGTTAAGTGTCAAGATGGTTATGATTCACTTCAAGTTCATGATTTAAGATTGAAAGTCATGTGTTTAATGAACTGTGGAAAATCTTGAGTCAAAATTATTAACTTAAAAATAATATTTAAGTTTTTTCCTAAATTCTAGACCTGGTCATGATTTGATAAAAACTTGAAGGTTGGACAGTTATTTGCCTAAGAGGCTAGGACATGATTTTTTCACAAAGGATAAGACACGGTATGTTGATCAATTTTTACTAAAGAAAAAATTATTTTAAGATGACAAGTATGAGCAGTAATCAATTTAGGGAGTAATATTAGCACCGAGCGGACTAGGCCGAAAGACCCGATCTCACAACTATGTTTCCAATCATAGGATTACATTATGACCCAAGAGAGCCTAGTTACAATGTCTAGTTAGACCCACTAGGTTGTATTTGATCATGATACTGAGTCTGTGGCAGGGCAAGGTACTTCCCTCAACTGGTAGTTTGCTGAATTCCATGTCTGGTCACATGGTCTTATATATCGATTATAGAACCTCCCACATTTGTTCAGTATCAATATTTTAAAGATGATTTAAACTAAGTGAATTTTATATTTTTGATACTAATGATGTTTATGGATGATACGAATCTTTCACATATATTTTAAAAATGTGAATTTTTACATTATAAACTATCATTTTGTTTAAGTTTTGTTTGTTGAGATTTGCAGTTTAGAGTCGGACTTGTCATTTTTATAATTAAAGAAATTATCGGTTTTACTCTACTTATGATTCCATTACTGATGAAGTTTGTAGTTTTCCTTTTTAAATACTTGATGTTATAAATGCAACCACATGTTCAGTATGAAGTATGTCATCATAGTAGTGATGAGTACACAATATGTCATCACGGTAGCAGTCAGTCAGCTTGCATTGGCATAGTAAAGAAGTGAAATTACTAATAAAAGATATTATTGCATATTATTACTTTTTGATATTGAGGGTAATAGTCAGAGTTGTCTGCATAGCATAGCCAAGATCATGGTTTAGGTAGAGTATTTTTTAGCATATTGATAGTGCATGTTCATGTTATCTTCTTGCATACTCAGTATATTCAATATATTGATCGCATACTCTGTGCTGCATGTTATTTACCATGCAGGACAAGCCAATCATCCGAACGTTCGTAGTTGACTTGAGTTGCATTCTTCGAAAAGGTAAAAGTAGGTGAATTTGCACTTGATCCGCGAACCAGAAATGATGTCATTTAATTGTTTTACTTTATTAGAGTTGAGACACCCGAGTTAGTATTACATTCAGTTTTTGGCTAGCTAGAGTCATTGTTCTAGCATTTGTATCATTCAACTTGTAGTGACTTTCAGACGTGAAGTAGTAAATTTAAATTTGGAGTATTCACATTCTTGACCATAGTATTTGTTCATTCACGTGAGGTGGCTCATTACTTACAATTTAATTATAAGTTGCTTCCGCTGAGTGTGAGTATTAGAGTTGTGCATGATCCAAGGGTTCATCAAAGACTACCAAGGTAACTTAGTGGCTGAGGATGCCAGGTCCCACTCAGAACGTGACTCCGAAACGTGACAAACGGCCTCAAAATCATCTAAATTTTATCTCACCAAAAAAATACATAGAGAAGAACAAGCATGAGAAGATTTACATTTTGTTCATTTTAGGAGTGAAGTTTCAGC
The DNA here is from genome assembly GCA_039654485.1 of Withania somnifera. Classification (NCBI taxonomy): domain Eukaryota; kingdom Viridiplantae; phylum Streptophyta; class Magnoliopsida; order Solanales; family Solanaceae; genus Withania; species Withania somnifera. The sequence goes on from JBDJHY010190889.1 coordinate 17,866, forward strand.
ATAAACCAACTTAGACTGCAGTTGCTTCAGAGGAAGGAAACCACGCTAACCCAGTAAACTTTAGAGCCTTAATGGTTTCCGTTAGCCTCTATTCTCCAATACTCCCATCATGCCAACTACAACCATCGACGGAGCCACCCTTTACAAAGGGTGGTCGCGCTCACATTCTTCATCAAAAAATTATATTGCATATAGAGGTTAAATGCTAGTTATTATGAGTATATATTTAACTTTGCATATTCTTAACACAATTGAGAAAAAAAAATTGTACACACTTCGTCAAATTCTCAGCTCTACCACTGACTACAACCAGTCCTTCACCACCACCCTCACCCATAAGAGGAATCAACAAACATGAGAAATTTAGAAAAGACAATCAAAAAAATAAAAAAAAAATAGAATTGTAGACAATCCAAAAAAACCCAATTACTAATTGCATGAATATCGATGGAGTTTCAGGATAATATGTATGAATAAAGCAGGTATTAAACGACAAATCTTTTTTTTTAAATCATGGTGTATGGGTCAATATGCACACACCTCGATTAATTTTATGGGGTATCTGTCACCTTCCACATTCATCAAGACTAGGATAAATAAAAATAAATCACGTAGAATTTTTATCTCACATACAACCTCATGATTTTGACCCGTCTCATTGATCACTAGACCAAATATCCAAATTGAAATTTTCTTTAGAACCGAGATCCGTAACATACTTTTCAAAAAGTCAAAAATGAAAACATCCAGTTTCACGCCCAATCTTTCTTGTTAGTTGCTAGTTCTAAGTTATTTGACAATGTAAAACCACAAATCCTCAGCCACGTGATCTGTTCATAGACGTATAGAGATAATATGTTTCAGTTTCACCATCTCACTTTTACTTTGTTGTTATTCCATTCATGTTACATAGATGATGTGGTTTTTCATTCATGTTAAACTTCACTTTAAAATAACGACACATATTTATACACCATTTATATAATAACGATACATACATAGTTTTTATACAATATGATATGTCACATATACATGTGGCTATGTTTTATTTTATTTTTTTTTGTAATTTCTTTTCGTAGATAGTATATTTTTTGTATTTTTCTAAAAAGAAATTTAACATATTTTTTATAAACTAATAACTTTATTATATATATTTGAAATTATCTAAAACAACTTATACGGGAAAACAAATACTAAGCTACAGCAAAATCTACTTATAAGTTGAATTGTAGTGCATACTGCTTAAAATGCCTTATAACATATATATAGAGAGAGAGAGAGAGGTGTGTTAAATGAGTGGATTCGATTAAATTTAAATGGGTTAAAATGTACTGAATTAATAAAAATGTTTGATCCACTGAGATAGGTTATGTACTTGTGTTGTTGTGTTCATGTTTCTTGAAAGATCGACCAAGTTTTGTTCAAGTTTGATTTTAGTTTTATCAAATTAAAAACACTGTAACTTGTTGAAGATTTAATTTTGTAATCTTTTACAAATTTGCTTTCAGTTATATATCTTTTTAAAAGAAACCTTGATTGTTATACATGAGAAATCTTTAAAAGAAAAATTCAGTTCAATTCGTAAAGTGTCATGATAAGAGACCATTCCAAATGAGATAAAAATTATTGTGTACTAACAAAGTTCTGCCAACTATAAACTAACTTTAATTACTGCGAAGTAGATGAATCTACTTTTGCAAGACCCCAAGTATCTAACATCGTTTATAGCCCCAGCAAACATTTCTCTATTCCTCCTCTCCTGTTTTTCTTTCCCCAAAAACGATACATTATATAAAGTCAAGATCTCAAAAAGAAATCTCATATAATTTGTGACATTCCTAATCTAAAAATATTTTGAAGAGCACCCAAAAATATACGTCTACATAGAGGTAAGTGATTTCAATAGATGACAAATGATATACTGAGAAATTTCAAGCCAAAAAAAGTAATATGCTGTTTGGCCTGCTCATCAAAATGCCCCACCCTTTTCAATTCAAATGAGGGAAAATGGAGAGTAAAACTTCCACTGGGAGTGAATATACCGCTAATATTTCAGGTTTATAGGAATTTATTGAAAAGATCAAAAGATGGAGTACATGGAGATAATATTATTCTAGGTGAAACAAAATTTGGTGAAGGTGAGAAGAAATTTGATGGTATAGGTTGAAGTGAAGCTGGATTTGGTGACAAAATACGTTTGAGGAAAAAGGTCTACTACTTGTTTGATCAATTTCTCTAATTATCCCTATCCCTTCATGACAAGCAATTTTCAGCAAACCTTGGAGCCCAACGACGATGATGAAGAATTCGGTCCAGTGAGTCTTTGGAGTAAAGACAGGAACCACTAGGGTTTTCATGGATTACCACCGTGTATATTATAATTGGGGGTCGTGGCGTTGGCAGGGGACCTTGGAGTTCTCTTTTACCCACGGCCGAGTAGTGGATTGCTAATGACTGCATTTCCCCAACCCCAACTCGATTGATTTTTTTATTTTCTGGCAACTGGCCCGGTTTAAATATGAGCCAGTTTGAATTTTTTGGGCCGAACCGGTCCTGTTAAATTTTTATTTTTTTTTTAATATTTTACAAATATATTTGTTTTTAGTCATTGGACAATAACCAAAAACGGCTATTTTATAAAAAAAAAAAAATTAATCTAATTTTTTTTTTAATAAATATCACTTCAAATTTTTCATTTTTCACAACAATCCTCTCAATATCTATCATTTTCTCTCAATTTTCTTCTAAAAAGTGTTATTTCTTAATTTATTATTTAGCAATTATTAGCAACGTCAAGTGATCAAGTGGAAGTTTTCAACTATCAAGTGTTCAAGTGATATCGTCAATTTGGTATAATCGTTCCATCTCTTACTTTAATTTTTTGAGTTTTTATATTTATTCATTATTCGCAATTATATTATTTGTGTGCTTTAAATTTTATATTATAATTTTTAGTATGGATAGACTAAGAAAAATGGGTAAAAGTGTTGAAAATTTATGTCCGGAAGTAGTCCTAGTAGTAAAAACACCAGTTCCGCTTTCGCTAGAGGTTACGGTGGTAGTAGGAATAATAATCGTATGTTTATCGCTCCACCTAGTATTGCTAATGAACACGAACAAGAATATGAATATGGTGGGGGTGTGGGTGCCGCTGACTTTAATTATGAAAGATTTCAAGAAAATTACGGAATAGAAGAAGATAGAATATTAATATTAATCTTGACGAATTTAATTATAATATTAATGATAATGATAATAATGATGATGATGATAATAATAATAATACTCCGAATCTAATCCCCCGTCCCCTCAATTTGTTAATTTTTCTCCTAAACCTCCTAGAAAAAGTAGTGTTGTATGGAAGTTTTTTTAAGATATACCTGGTACTGACACCGTTAAAATATATTATTTGTAAAAATATATTTACGCATAAGAGGGGGGTAATGCAGGAGGGATGAGTAGATTAACTAAACATTGTAAAAGTAAGCATAACGTATAATGGGACAAAGCAATCAATGTTAGTGGAGCCAGGCCGACCTAGGATAGAATAAATCCACAAAGCAGTAAACTAATGCAAGATTATAGTAAAAAAAAGGACCGTATAGAAATAGCCAAAATGATAACTATAGGTTGTTTG
>JBDJHY010190901.1:0-11846 GCA_039654485.1 Withania somnifera
CTTTTGAAGTCTTAATTGATATCTTGGATCTAAATCATTACTTAGCTTTGGCAAGTGAATTAATTAAATATAAGTCCATGAGGGTTCGACAATCCGGCTCGCAAGAGCCACTATATTACTCGTTCGACCACGTACACTTGCATGTGCTTTTGGACGCAACATCTCACTAGAAAGTCTGTCCAATAAGGAGCATGACGTGCAACTAACTTAAACAAGTAAGGAGCGAACCGGGAAGCTCAAAAAGCTAACAAAAGCTTTACCATAATCCATATATTCAAGGGTGTATTCGTCCTACCACTTTATATAGTCAATTCCACGATGTAAGACCCCTTTAAAACGCCCAAAAATTGTCTTTTTGAACTCACAAACCATATCTTCTCTCTCACAATTCTTTGAAGTTTATCAAAAGTGCAAGTAAGAGAAAACCAATATTATTCCGCCAAATCTTATCTCAAGAACTCCATAGGAGGATTTGTTTTTCAAGTTCAAGCTCCAAGGTTTTCGAGCCCAAGGTTCCTCTCCAAAATATCTTCCTTCAAAGTTCAAGAATTCAAACCTCCACCAAAGTTTTGATATAAAAGTTTCAATGTAAGGTTTATGGGTATTCAAGAAAGGTTTCCTTTCATTGACATTGTGACGAACCAATTTCTCAGGTTGTGATGGAACCTATAAACCTCCTGTAGGTGAACAAATCCCTATAGCCCAACACAACAAGTGATTGGTCACTAACAACAAATAAAGCTAAGTGCAAGTAAGGAAAGTAATAAACAGTAAGCTGAAAGTAAAATGAAAAGTAGAATAAGACAATAGAGTCAGAAAATCCCTCCCAAGACCTAGTATCAGTATATACATGATCCACTAAAAGGTAGAAAGTACAAATTATCCATAATACATACTATATAATTTGTCTCTGAAATACAAAAGACACAAAATAACAGCCAATGAGATGCAGGCTAGGTTGGACGTACGAATCTCACCTTATATCCCTATAAGTCTAAGGCAACAAGGAACAAATTATCGAAGCCAGTGACGGGTGCTAGTACTCAGATCTTCACTAGGGAGACACTAGCATAGTATGACTTCAAGTTGACAAAGCAACAAGCACCCAGTAGCTCCCCCAAGCATATAACAAGTATAATCACAGTAAATACAAGAATGTAAATAAAGAAGGCCACATAAACAAATAGGACAACACAAGAATCTAGCTGCATAACTATATGCAAGAAGCACATATATCAAGTAAATTTAGTAAGCAATAACAGTGAAAGAGCTCAGTTAAAAGAAGAACATACTCGGGGTCCTTATAGCAGTACAACAACAATAATAATAAGGAAGCAGGTAATAAAAGCTAGAAAAAAGACCATGAAAGAATGGGCGGTGTACCAGTACCCTCAATGACATAGATGGGGAAGGATATGATAAGCACATATATGCACAGATAAACCCACTTTGTTAGGATGATCAATAAATAAAAACCATAGTTATCTAATACAATACAACTACAAGTAACAATAAATGTAGTAAAAAACCCTCCAAGCCCCCATAAAAATGGAAGAGTACAAACAAGGTGCGCTCACTCTTCTAGCATCCCACACTATTAGAGAGTTCATATAAAAACAAGTGCAGTAAACTAAAACACAAATGATGATGCAAAAATTTATGTGTATGCTCCTCCTTCGGTAACCGTAGGCCCAGAAGGACCCATGGAAGGGCTTCCCCTAAATACCTCTACTCTGTCGTAGACCCCTCCTCCGGCGTGTCCATCCTCTATACAGCAAGGTCCATTGAGGTATGAAAATCGCGTACAAATATCTAGTGTCTTAGTATATCCCATACCTTAGTATCAATGTGCCACAGTATGATGATATTGCAACATCATAATGTCTTGGCATCTCAGTGTCATAAGTCTTAGTAGTCAGGATCAACGACTCAGCTCAACGTGCATGATATAGTATAAAAAGTTGTACTCACTTCCGAAACTCATTCGGGCTCAAGTTCCAGCAAAAATAGTAGGTACAATGACCGGTGTGTCATAATCTGATTTCTCAAATCAAAAGGGCACCTACATACTACTGTAGGAGAACCACCCAACAAGTATGAAAAGTAAAGGAACTAACTAAATGCGGAAGATAATAGCATGAAAAAAATGGAACACGTGGAAATCTAGTACAATGAAAGATATTCCTAAAACCTGGAAAACTAGTACATGAGCCTCTAAGAAGATAAATACAAGTATGGAGTAAAAATTTAATAACTGTATACAATAATGCAAATGACAGAAGTAGAAAAATAGAGAGAGGTAAATACAAGCTCGGAATATCGGAAACCATCATCTACCTTTGATCAGGATAATCAGCACTATCAGGAATCAGTGACAATCACTCGTACTCGGGTTTGAGCCAAAAAAATGTAGAAGTGTAGTGTGAGTAACGGAATCAAAGGGTACCCAGTAAGCTAGGACGATCGGGCCCATGTAAGAAATAACAAAATTAAATAGCAGATAATGAAGGAAGGGGTCATAGAAATCAAAGAGTAAAGTATAGGCAGATAATGTTAGCTACAGATAAGTGAAGTAAACAGGGAGAAAATAATAGAGTTAGCTAACAACAGTAACAGAAGAATTCCTCTGAAGATGTGAAGTCATACCTGAGTCCTTATTATTGATAATCAAATAAAGAGAATGAATAAGGGTGGTATACTGGTAACCTTAATTAAAAGGATTGTGAAAAAGGCTAGCTAAAACCAGTATAACAAAAAAGAGAGGCATGATGGGAAGTCATGATATAAGTCTAGTAATAAGTCACTTACCATACAATAGTAGGATCAGCAGCAATCAACTCTTTCAAATAGTCAACTAATATCAATCCGAATCTTATTAACTATCGTATCACCTTCTTAGCCCATCCAGATTTAAGCCTCCTTCCCCAGCCCACCTCACAACTCATGGGGTAAACCCCACTCATTGTGCTTGGCCTCATGGGAGGAGTCCATAATACCTCACTTTATAAGTCTAATTATGGTAGAAAAGGTACATTTGATGTAACCGAGAGTTGTAGTTTTGAAGTGGATACTAACAAGAATAGGACAATGAAATTCTAAGTACAACCAAGAACCAGTCTAAATAAGAAATATAAAGTAAGTAAATAAAACACAAGTAGTAACGCTCAACCATTAGCACCCCATCCTATTAGTGGCAAGTATCATCAAAGAAAAACAAGCGTGGAAAGTAACATAGACATGTATGAAAAAATAGGGTGTACGCTCTTTCCCCGTATAAGGTAGTAGGAACGATGGGAGGGAACTCTTGGAAAGAATTGTTCTCGTAAACCTACTCCCCCTCTATTACCCTCCCCCGGCTGTTTACCTACTTGGCCCAGGCTTATAGGGTCCATGGTGGGGCAATACCCCTTGTACTAAACATAACTATCATAATCAAAGCTCTTGACTAAATTCCATTGTCGAGCACATATCGTACTTACTCAGGTATATGTTGCCCAACTATAACAGTATCCATGCTTAAATCCTTTTAGGACTAAAATCATGAATGACTGTTACTCCATGTTTGACATCGAGCCGAAGCTATAAGTGCCAGAAAGGTCATGTACCCGGTTCTATGTTTTAAGGCATGAACTGCAACAGTAGAAATAGTAGTACCGGGCGCCCAATCAACAATTGGGCCTTAGAATAGCTTAAGAAGAATCAATCATAAAATAGTTTATAATAGTACAAAGTCCACTTAAAACCTATTTTTATATCGAGATTAGCTAGTAAATATCTACGATCATATCAAAACATTTGTGCTCATTTTCATTATTAAAATCTCAAAGTCATACAAGTCATCTATATATAAGAAACAAGACCTTAGGCTAATGAATATTTGAAATGGTTTCAACAAGGACATGCAAGGCTCCAAAATCAGCCATACTAGGCTATTGGCCACAAACAATAGAACCAGTGCATAAAAATATCTGTAATACAATGATGACATACATGTATGATATGAGCACAATCATAGATACAGATCACAGAATGTCATCCCGGCCTTGTACAAGCTCAGAATCACTATAACAAGCATAACCAGCCAAATTGATGTCCGGGACTCACGTACATTCCCTGTAATCCCACAATACTGTATTCCAGAGTCAGTGCAGACCACAGGGTAATTTATAATCGAAATTCAACACCAATATGTAATCAAGAACTTGATTAAAAAAGCAAGCAAGGTCAAGGTTACCAACCTATAATTCCTAATCCAAGGATGCTAAATAGTACTATGATTGCTTATCTAAGGAAAGTCTTAAGCTTCTAAGTCATAGCCTTCCTGTACTCTAAAGAAAATCTCAAATACTATGTAGAAGTTTTCCGAACTGCTCCAAAACTCATAAAATGCAGGAACAAGCTCGGACGACCATGAAACTAACAACATAAAAATCTAAACGTTAATATGAGTCCAACAATACCCATAAAGCTATAAAAATAGCCAGGGTCAAAATGTGTTTCAAAATGGGTGTATAGGGCTGCAAATCCAAAACTTCAAATAAAAGGTATCAGAACATTCCCCACGCCACGGGGAACTCACACCTAAAATTTGGACCTAAAATGAGCAAGAAATAAGCTTGAATTGAAGAAATAAAGTGAAACACACACATGGAATTTTTGGGAAATTTTAGAAGAAAATCATTAAATTAAGGATGGAAATTTACCAAATAATGATGGAAAGGTGATAATAGACAAGACCCAATGCTTTCCCAAGCTCAAGAAAGAAAACCTAAAAGCTTTATGTTCATCAATGAAGGTTTTAAGATGAAAAAGGTGAAAACTTGGGTGAAGTTGGGAAATTTGAAGTTAAGAAAACAACTAATCAATAAATAATTGAAGAAATTTAATTTCCAAAGTCACCCACAAGATTATGCTAGGACCCAAAATTTTTAATGGTTTTTAAAGTGTTTGAAGAAGAGAAAAGATGAAGAAATGCTGAAAATTCAAGAATTCAACTATTTATAGAGGGACCCATCGGTGCCAACAAGCGATCGCATTAAATGGTTGGGTGGGCGATTAACGCTATCAGTGCTTAGGGGAAGTGATCCTCCCTTGGATGGATCAGCACTCAGCATCGTTGGCGCCACACCGGCGCGATCGTGCTAAATCAGAAAAAAGAGATTGAGCTAAAAAAAACCCGCTGCACCAGATTTCAGAAATCTGCAATATCTTGGGGGTAGAATTTGGGTATTGAGGACCAAATGGAGTCCGACACACAACAACCAAATATGCCAATTGCATGGAAATAATATTTTGGACTCAACAGTGAATGTAAAAGATCGATTCGAGATCATTTTGATAAAATATTATCCAAATTCAACCCCCGACTTAAATTACAGAAATTCCAACCGAGCACTCAAAAATGAGTTTAGCTATCTCAAAGCCCGGACGAACCTTTCACCTAACCAAACTTGTCATTTCAAAGATGATGGAACAGTCGAATTTTCAATCCGAGGCTCTGATCACAAAATTACCACTCAAGCTCCATTACGAACTAAAACTCTTAAATCATAGACAATGAGAGACTCATAACAAAGGCTTCCAGATATGAAGAAAGAGTTCATTTAGAACAATATCCATGTTTAAAAACTAAAAAACTGTTAGAATTCAATTTCGAGATCATTTTCAAGGAGTGTTGACCGGAGACAATGATATAAAAACTTAAGACTTTAAAATATGGAAACAAACATAACACCTAAACGAATGACCCGGGAACCGAACCACCGATCCCAATAAGTCATAAATGACTTAGGTCCACTTCAGGATGGCTCTAAGATACAAGAAATTTGTTAGAAGTTTGAATAACCGAAAGGGTCATTACAAAATCCACTACTAAAAAGACTTTTATCCCTGTGTCTAAAGAAAAGAGGAAGAAAGGCATCGCATTCCGAGGTAGAATATCACAAACCTCACAAGACCCGCTCAACATATCAAAAGGCTTCACAAGGCAAGGGAACACATACACGCGACTGCAACTGCTAGAAACTCAAAAATCACCCTTTTTTAACAATCACCAACTGAAAATGATCACAGAACTCATACAAAAGCCAATGCCATTTACAAGACTAAAAAAAATCTTTCTGAAATAATCCATACATTTCAGATATAAACTTTATGGAGCTAACCAAAGAAGAAATAATAATGAATACATAACAGAAGATCGCGACTAAAACACAATTACTCATCACACCAACCAAGAACCACTACCGAAAATTATCAACCAACTCATCACTAGCAGTTCAAGCTCAAAACCAACACATTATTCTAAGATAAATTCAATAGCCACTCAGCTACTTGGTAGATTGAGAGTGAGTTTATGTCTCAGTTTTTTGTATATGTTCGAGCCTTCATGTATTTCCTTGTTCTGAACTTCAAGGACAGAAGTCCATTTTAGTAGTGGATTTTCTAATGACCCTTCTAGTTATTTTTGTGATTTCACCTTTTCTTGTATTCTAGAACTTTCCTATAGCATACCTAAGTCATTTGTGACTTGTGACCACTAGTGGTTCGATTCCTGGGTCGTTCCTTTGGTTGTTATTTCTGGTTCTCTGTTTGAGACCCCTTAGTATTGTAATCATTGACTTTAGTCAACATTCTATGAAAACAAACTCGAAATTGAATTTTGACAATTTTGTTAGCTCCAAAATGTGGATTCTTGTCTAGATGTTCGTGGTTTGAGTTTGGTAGATTTGGTTTTGAGTTTATGTGATCTTATGTGTTTTATGGGCTTTATGTTGCCTTTTTTAAGCTTGGAAGGTAATTTAGTGATCGGAGCCTCTGATTGAAATTCAACTGTGCCATCGGCTTTGGAGTATCGAGTTTGGGTTTGGTTAGTTGTTCATTCAACTTACAAACCAACCGGGCTCATTTTGAGTACTTGGTTGGAGAGATGATTATTTTGGTAAAAGATTTACTTTGGTTAGCATTTCATCAAAACTACCTCGAATTATAATGTCCTCTGGTATTTGAGTCCAAAATATTATTTTCATGAAATTAACATATTTGGTTTGTGTATATCAGACTCCATTTGGTCTTGGAGAACAAAAACCCTCTTCCTAAAAGTTACAGATTTTTAAATTCTGGTGCAGCTGAAATTTGTTCAGCGTGATCACGGTCAAGGGGTGCAATTGTGCCAATTTCCTATTATTCCCATTTAGCGTGATCATCTCATTGAGCATTGATAAATCTAAGTGCCTTCCCTGACACAATAGCTCAAATGCGCTCAAGCAACGCTGGCTCGCTTGACTGGAAGCTGGCACAATCGCTCCCTTGTAGCATCATTAGCGCTAACTCCTTCCCTATTCCTTTAGCACAATATTTCTTTCGAGAGACGATAGTGCTAATTGGTTTTCCTGGCCTTTAGCGTAGATAGCGCTGACCGCTAGGACCTGCTATATAAAGCTAAAATCTAGAATTTAAGTCATTTCATCTTCTCTTCTCTTCTTCGTACACTCTAAAATATCCATTAAAGTTCTCGAGTCTTTGCATAAGCTATTGGGTGAATTCGGACACTTGACTTCTTCAATAATTACTCAATTATTGGTAAGTTTTCAGTTCAATTTCTTCAAAATTTAACCCTAAATTCCCAAAAATCCCCATGTGTCTCCTTTAATTTATTCCATAAATTCAAGCTTATTTTTTGCTTGGTTGGGCTTTCAATTTTAGGAGCCCATTTTGACCCATATTTTGACTGTGACTATTTTCATAACTTTATGGATATTTTTTGACTCGTATTAATGTCTGAATTATTATTTTTATAGTTGTGTGATTGTTGAGTTTGTTTGTGCATTTTTTGTGATTTAGAGCAGTAAAGGCATCTTTTACGTTGTATTTGCTACCTTGTCTCTAGAGGACAGGTAGGCTATGACTTATGATCGTAGACTGGGCTTATATGGGTAGTAATATTGGTATATATACATCCTTGTATTGGGATTTCTATGTTGGCACCCAGGTTCTTGTCTCATCTTTTAGTCTGCTTCTTGGTTATGTAATATTGTTGCATTACAATTATAGTTCCCCTATAACCCTGAGTAATCTTACCAAACTCTGTAACATATATGGTGGGATTTATAGGAAATATACATGAGTCCCAAACGTCTTGGTTGGTTATGCTTGTTATAAAATCAATTCCTTGGTAGGGATGACAAAACTTGTTCTTATATCATTGTTATGCGCATATCTCCATAAAACTAGTTTGATTCATTGGTTTCCACTGTTTTTGGCCAAGAGCCTAACTTCACTAATTTTGAAACCTTTTCATGGAATTATGAGCCTATTTTTAGTATTATGAGCCTAAAACGAGTATTTTCAAAAGGTCTTACCAGTTTTGATGACAATATGATCTAAGTAAGTGTTAATCATCATGTTGTGTTATTATTAGACTTGGTCACGGCCATGATTTATATGTTGATTTTATTTAAAATTTAGTCTCGATCGTGCTAGGAATGGTCATTGTCATTGATACTTTCATTGATTCACAAAAGGTCCAAATATAGTTTATTGTATCTGAGTACAGTTATGTCACTTGAGATATATATATATGCTATTCTTATATAGTATTGTTTACCTTATGAGTTAGTGATTCCCGAGTTGCTGCTCACCATGGACCTTGCCAATCTAGGATCACGAGTGACAAGAGGAAGGGTATACAAGGGAAGAGAGGTATACATGTCGTGGTCTACCATAGGGTCCTACCTATCGGACTAGAGAATCAGGGTAGGAGCGTAGGAATTTACTTCACTATTATTGCATCATATCATCATGCATATCTTGTTAGAGATTATTCGTTTCTATTTGTAGTCTCCAATAGGATGGGGTACCGAAGGGTTCGCATTCAGCCTTGTTTGTTTATTTATTAATTACCTATTATGCTGAGATACTTTTCTGTTGGTCAGTGAGATCTTGTGGGATCCCTTTACATGTTTACTTGCTATATCTTGTGGGATCCCTACAATGTTTTTTATTATATCTTTTGTAGTTATACCATCTTCCTATTCCAATTATTTGAGTTTATCGGTATAACTCCATTCCTATTATTTACTTGTATCTCTTATCAATTGAGCATGAATTCAGGTACATTCTTTCATTTGTTTTCTTGAATCTCCCTTGTCATAGATAGTATCTAGGATTTATTACCTATCTTTATCCTTTTAGCTAGCTTTTATGTCTGTGATCCTTGTCTGACCTCTATTACTTATTTGATAAGCTATTTACTTACTGATTTTATTACTTATATATTCCATGTCGGACTATGATGTCTACAGGTACTCGTTGATTTTTGTACTGATACTACACTCTGTATCTTCTGGGTAGATCATGGTACAAGTAGTCCACATTGATTGGCGATTCATTGTGGGATCTTATTACTGAGGTAGATGATGATTTAAAGTATTTAATGCATATATTTTACCTTTCTTATTATCTGTTTCTATTATTGTTCTGAGACAGATGTTGTATTTCCATTTTAGACATTGTACTCTCATTTTAGTGGCTCGTGTATTTGGACATCAGGTATTTGGGTTATTTTGACTTAGTATAGACTTTCTCTTATCCCTGTTCCCCTAGTTATATCTTATCTTCCATACTTAGTTATTATTTTTATTTTGCGTACTTATTGGGTGGTTCTCCTACGGTAGGATGTAAGTTCCCTCATGAATTGAGAAATTAGGCCGTGATAGGTTTTGTGTGCCATTCGGTGTATAAGGTGTGTAATGATGACCCTAGAGCTAAGAGAATTTAATATAAGTACCCCAAAAAGAAGTGACCTAGAGAGAGGTTTCAGAGAGAGTTTTAGCATCTGTAGGTGTAGTCCTTTAGTTAAAGATAGTTTAAGAGTCATGTTGTCAAAAATGCTCGAACAATGTGGAAAAACATAAGATTTTCCTAGTTTAGGATATGAAATAGGCCCAATGATTTAGAATATTTTCCTTAATCTAAGGGGGAGATGATAGAGTGAAGAAATAAATCAGGTCTCAAAAATTAAATGTTAATGAGTTTTTGAAAGGAGTTATGATCAGACAGTGATCCTATTCTTATTCATATGCGTGCCTCAAGTTTCAATCATTATGAAACCTTGCAAATGTCTTGCATGTTACCATCATGCTCAGGAACCTTATACATATTCACGTGCATGCTCAATTATCAGAATAAGAGTAACAACTTTAGCTCAACAACATTAATCTTATCTGTAAAGTTATGAATTCCAAATTTAGGTTATTTATTTCATGATTTAGATATTCAGTTGTGATACGGTTCAATACAAAGTTTATTATATGATTTAGATATCTATCTTATATTACATTTAAGCTATACAGTCTATTTAATGACTTTGAGTTTTAAACCCTTGCATGCATTTGTATTCTTATATGGTACACTCATGTCTCTTGTTATGACAAATCTCATGGACTCAGGCCTTAGGATATTCCTTAAGTGGCTAATGAATTCATGTTATGTCATGATCATTCTTAGTACAACCTCTATTCAGGATTTACACATTCAGTATTTTAAGTACTCGTGCCTATTATACTCTACTTAACAAACCCCGTATCAAGTGAATAGTATTCTTTCAATAGTGATGCTCACTTCAGGTTCTATGTTCATTATCTAGAGCTGGACCATTATCTATAGCTTCCCTATATTATTCTCATTCTTTATCCCTTTTACTGATTTTATTTATGATAAGGTAGATAATAATGAAAGAATCTAGGTAGAAGATAAGATGGGATGCAGTTGGTAATCAGTTAGTAGATACTCTGGTTTGTTTATATCACCTAAGTTACTAAGCATATGGAAAGTATGATGTAAGCTCCAGTTATGTGTAATAAGTAAATAAGATGGTTTAGTGTGTCCCTTTTTTTAGTACATCGATATTACAAACTTTAGTGATGCTTGAGAACATCCCTAGATAGTTTTGACTTAAAGGAGGATATTAAGAGGATATGGTGTTAAGATTGAATATCATGTTGATAAGTTTGTGTCAATTGCATTATATGGTTGGTTACTCCATAATTAGAGCTAGAGGTTGGTTGATCATAAGTATAAGAAAAAGGAATGTTCTTGTGGATATAGAATACGAAATCTCATGGCAAGGTTAGCATGATCATATTACATGTAGCCCATTGTACCACAAAACTAAGCTTGAAAATGGAAACATGTGATTAGATTCAAGCTCTAGTAGTTATATGTACCATTGTGAGAGTTATAGAATGCAAATAATAAGGTGTAGTTTTCATATGAGGGAGATATTCTTGGATATATTTCTAAGATGAAAGTTCATAGATCATATTACTTGATAAAGAGGTAGTCATGTTCTTACTTAGTGCTCCATGAACTAATGTTTGATATCTTGTAGCTTCCTATTAAATAGGACTTATGTCCAAGGCTAACTTCATGTTTTGGAGAAAATCCTTAAAGTTTATACTAGATTTTTTGTAATATAGTAAGGTTAACCTTGAGGTAATTACTCCCATTCTTTAACCATTCTATCCAACTCTTATGATTCATATAAGAATTCTATGCATTTCGTGTATGCATTCATGATTGGTATATTTAGTTATGACTCAGTTTTAGTTTTAGTTATGGTTATGGCTCAATCTCTCAAAAGGCTAGTTCAATAATCAATCACTAAGTTCAGTAATCAATTACACACTCTTTAAGTTAGTTTCATCCATCATTCAAGAACTAATGTTTAATGACCCTCATGGTTATTTATGATAAATACACGTTGTCTTGCATCTTAGAGCATTTCAGCAGTTTCCCCAAGTCATTTATGACTTGCTGGGACTGACAGTTTGGATCCCTGGCGACTC
>JBDJHY010190912.1:0-11846 GCA_039654485.1 Withania somnifera
ATTTAATACAATCAAATAATATAATCGTAAATGATAAATAAATATAAAAATTAAAAAATTAAAAGTAAGAGATGGAATGAGTGTACCAAATTGCCGATAATATCAATTGAACACTTGAAAGTTGAAAACTTCCACTTGATCACTTGATTTGCAGATAATTATTAATAATAGCTAAATTATAAATTAAGGAATTAGTATACTTTAAGAAGAAATTGAGAGAATTGTTATGAAAAAATAAAAAATTTGAAGTGGTATTTATAGAAAAAAATTTGGATTATTTTTTTTAATTATAGCCGTTTTTGGCCGTTGCCAACGGGTAAATAACGACTATATTTAAAAATAATAATTTTTTTTAAATTTACCGTCCGAGCCAAAAACCCCGGATTAGTTTCTCAGGTAAAATTGGACCGGTGCACAGGTTTAATCCCAGCAAATCACCCAAATCACTCGGATAGGATAAAACAAAAAATAAATGTCTTACTAGAAAAAAATCTACATTTTAGAGCTGAGTGGAACTAATGGATTATCAATTTAAGTTCTCGAACTCCAAATGAACCCTAGTTTCTTACTTTTCACTTTAAAACTTCAAAACTCAAATTTTCCAAAAACTTGCTAAAAACTCCTTCCCTTCTGAACCAACCATAGAGTCATATTTAGTTTAGCATAACGCAACTACGATAAGGGTAAAACCATTAAAATATGCATTACTTAGAAAAATAACCTTGAAGGTCATTACAACATCCACCACTAAAAACCATATCTGTCCTCGAATATATGAAATAAGAAGTACCTAAATGGTAAAAAATCAGATGGTACTTGCTACGCATATCAGACTCGTTCTCCCTCGTAGACTCCTTGATCGGTTAGTGCCTCACTGCACCTTCACTGAAGGTATCTTTTTTGTCCAAAACCTCTGAACTTGTCAATCCATAATAGCAACTGGTTCCTCCGCAAATGATAAATGTGGGTCCAACCTCAAAGTATCCTACTGAATCACATAAGACCCATCAGAAATATACCATTGAAGCATAGAAACATGAAAGTTCGGATGAACCACAGTTAAATCAGGTGGAAAGGCTAACTTGTAAGCCACATCTCCCTTCCACTGCGAAATCTCGAAAGGACTTAAAAACTGAGGTCTAAGCTTCTATTTCTTCTCAAATCTTATCATACCCTTCATGGATGACAGCTTCAGCCATATTCGATCACCCTTCATGAACTCTAAAGGTCTAACCCTCTTATTGACATAACTCTTCTACCTACTCTAGACCATACACAGTCGAGTCAAAATCGGTTTAACTCTCTCCAAGAGTCTCGCAATAAATCTGTACCTCTCGTAATAAATCTGTGCCCTAAGGTTTTTTGTCAGAGGTTTCAAACCATCCAATCTGATATCTACATCTCCCACCATAGAATGCTTTAAAGGAGACATCTGAATACTCGAATGATAAATATTGTTCTAAGAAAACTTCACAAGCGGTAGGAATCGGTTCTAGTGACCACCAAAATTAATGATGCTTGCTCTTAGCATATCTTCTAATACCTGAATAGTGCGCTTGGACTGGCCATCGGTCTAAAGATAAAAACCTGTGCTCATATCTAGCTGAGTAACTATCGCATGCTTCATAGTACTAAAAAAATGCAAAGTGAATTGAGTACCTCAATCAGATATATTGGATATAGGGACCCCTGCAACCAAACTATCTGGATAATATAAATCTAAGCTAACTCCTGAGTATCAAACTTCATTTTCATCACTATAAAGTGGGTGGACTTAGTCAATCTATCAACAACCACCCAAATGGATTCAAAACCATTCGACGTTCTAAATAACCCAATAATGAAGATCATCGCTATACGCTCTCACTTACAGGATAGGCATCCTCTGTGATATGCCTCCGAACCTCTGGTGCTCAAATTTCACCTACTGATAGTTCAAGACATAGCAACAAAGTCAGCACGATCCATCCTCATAGCACACCACCAGTAATGCTGAGCCATATTACGATACATCTTCATCGCTCTTGGATAATTGGAATACCTCAAATTGTGGGCCTCCTCTACTATCAATCTGACCAAATCACTAGACTTAAGGACATAAATCCGACCCCTAATCCTAAGAATTCCCTTAGAATCCAAAAGGACCGCCTTGGCCTCACCCCTAAACACTTCATAATGAATGATCCTCAATCTTGCATCATCAAACTGGGTCACAAGAATATGATCCATAAAAAAAAAGTGGGACTCTATAAAATCAAGAGCACTCCTATCCTTGTAAACCTGTAATCTAACCAGACTGTTAACTAGACTCTAAACATCTCTAACCAATGGATGCTCCTCAACCCTAATAGAAGCCAAACTACCCATACTCAAGGACTTCCTACTAAGGGCATCCGCCACCATGTTGGTCTTGAGGGCGTGATACAAGATAGTAATATCATAGTACTTTAGAAACTCTAACCAATGAAACTGCCTCAATTTGAGATCCTTTTGGCTAAATATATACTGAAGACTCTTATGATCAGTGAACACCTCATAAGGAAATCTATAAAGATAATGCATCCATAATTTTAACATAAACATAACGACAACCAACTCCTAAACTTGACCATCCTACATCAACACTCCACCCAAGGCAACTCTAGAAGTATCACAATACACGATGAAGCCTTTATCCTCTACAGAAAAGATAAAAATATGAGAAAAATTCAATAATGACTTGATCTTTTGAAATCTCTCCTCTCACTCATTCGACTATTGAAAATCCATATTTTTTCTGTTTCAACTTAGTCAACAGAGCTGCAATACAAGAGAAAACCTGCAAGAACCTCTGGTAGTACCCTGCTGAACCAATAAAACTCTGAATTTCCATCAGCACAGTAGGTCTTACCCAATCACGCACAACCACAAATCCTTGGACACCACATGCTAAAAAATTCCACAGAACTCAACCAATACATATACGCATAAAACTATCCTTCTTTTTCACAAACAAGATCGTCTCACCCCAAGGTGACACATTAGGAAATATGAAACCCTTGCTAAAAGAGTCCTGTAACTGTTCCTTCAACTCCTTCACCTTAGTATGATCCATACAAAAAGGAAAATAGAAATGGGCTTAGTTCCTGGCTCCAAATCAATTCCAAAATCAATATCTTTATTAGGAGGAACACGAGGAAGGTCATTTGGAAACACATTAGAAAACTCTCTAATCCTAGGGATCGACTTTAATAAAGAAGGATCAATACTAATATCCCACACAAAGGCCAAATAAGATAAACACCCTTCTTTGCCAACTTTCTATCCTAAAGGAAAGATATAACTCTATGAGGTATATGGCCCACACATACCCTTCTACTCTACCCTTAAAACACCAAGCATGCATTAGATAATGTCTTGGAAAGGAAATATAAGATAGCATGATATGGGGTAAGCCAATCCATGCCTAAAATACATCAAAATCTACCATATCAAGCAAAATCATGTCTACCCATGTCTCGGACAGGATCGGTACACCCAATTCACCACTAAGACTCACCCATCGGAGAAGACACACAAAGAGATATATCTATTGCATCAAATAACACATCAAAACCTACAAAAAAGTATGTGTAAGCATACAAATAAGTAGATACCAGATTAAAAAATATAGATGTAGATCTATAAAGAACTGGTACAATACATGTGATAACTGTATTAGAAGACTCAAATGTTGGTGAAACATAAAACTATGTGGGCTAAACTGGAGTATGAACCGAACCTCTCCCTGCCTTCTGTGCACCTCTACCAGGATAGGTACCTCTTTCCCTCAGTGCACCCCCTCTGCCCTTGGCTGAAGGCATAGGTTCCCTAATTGAAGCCTAAGTAACCTAGGAACTACAAGATATCTCTTAAGATAAGATGGGGGCAATGCCTCATCAAGTGGCTCAGATCTCCACAAGATTAATGATATAGGGACTGAAGACCGCTGAGGTGAACTCTGAGAACCCAAGTTTTACCCCAGCCCAAAAACCTCCATTGAAACCTATAAAAACTCAATGATTGGTTGGATTCACCCTCCTTTCACTAGAGATGGTAAGCCAACTGGTGCCATCATAAAGTCGGTACCTTTGTAACCATCTGAATAGTACACAAAATCTGTAAGGCTTTCTGAAATAGTACTCGATGGTGGGAATGATCACCATGCTAAAAAGGCACCCTATCACAAGATGAGGCATGGGAAATTTATCCTGAAGAATGGGGCCTCTTGCCCCTACTGTCACCAAACTTGACCTTATTCATCTGCTCAAAACCCCTAGATGCCTCGATCATACTATGTAAAGTAGCACCCTTAAGTTGGTAGGTGGTGAATACTAAAGATTAGAGTGGAAAGATCAACCCTCTCATAAGCTTAGCTATTTTCTCCTGGTTATTGGTAAGATAACTAAGTCATGTCTATATAGCTCATAAAAATGAAATACATACTCATCCATAGTCATACCCTCCTACCTCAACTCATCAAAATATCAATGAAGACTATCGCTCCTGCAAGACACAAACCTATCAACAAAATCTCGAGCAAATATCTTCCAAGTCATGGGAAGGGATCCAATGGGACTAAAAGCAATGTAGGAGTGCCACCACTGCTCGGATCCCCCCTAAGCTATAGTATAGTATAATTCATCTTGTGAGACTGAACCAACCCTACACTCTGTAGTTACTCGTGACATGTCGTTAGAAACTCATATGGGTCCTCATCTTGTCCACCCTGAAACTGTGGTTGGTCGATCTTATGGAACCTCTCATATCTTCTCTTATAGTCATCAAACATCTCAGCTGTGATTGCACTCATAGTCCCAACACTTGGAATCTGTAACTCATGAACTCTGTGAGTGATCAGTGTCTTTCCCGCCTATTTATGAACTAATGATGGTGGTCCTATCGGAACCCAACCATAAGTGGCTGAACTACCTGAACTGGATCTACGGGTGGATGGCATACCAGATCAATTATAATTGGTATGGCTCTCTGCTTTGGGATATTTTCCCCAGCTCTGGTCTGTGAACCTTGCGTATACCTCCCTGTGCTATGCTCTCCGTCAACACTAAAACTCTGAGCAAAGTATCATGTAATAGAGGGGCTTCCACAATCTTAGAAGGGGCCTGTCCCTTAACCCTCTCAATATCTGGGTTGGTGAGAAAGATCTGGCTCGACCTCTAATTGGTGATGTTATCCTAGAACTGCCCCTTGCTCTAGCTCTAGACCCACCTCTCCTTCAGGAAATGGAAAAGCAGGCTCATCTTTGTCAATTGCAGGTCTGATCCTCATTATCTATAAAGAAAAACTTGCAAGGACTTAGCACACATGAATCAACCATACTAGAAAAGAATGAAAGAATGAAGAGATGTATTTCCTAGAGTTGCGTAGCCTTTAGAGGATAAGTAATGATGTTTCTGCACTGATCCACGAAATTCTACTAAACTTGTCTCATGTATAATTGGACCTATGGACCTAGTGCTTTGATATCAACTTGTCATGTCGTGAATTCGAGCGTTATGGCACATACCTTCTCATCTCAGTAGGTTAGCCTAACTCATAAGAAACTTAAAAAAAATCCAAAATAAATGTGGAAAGTAATACATAAGTGAAATATTTAAGCGAAAGTCATCTATTACACCCAAAACAGGTAGCCACTATACAAAGCCACTAATTAATTATTAATACAAAGTTTGGTCAAAAGTCTCAAAAGGTCTTTCAAGAAAGGTAAATACACTGAGATAGTGAAAATGAGACACCGGAAGCTGTGAACTAGCTTTAGCTTCCTTTAGATGTCCCCGAGTGTGCTGCTAGAAATGAGAAGAAGAGCTCAAATCCAATCCATTATAGCACCTGCACAAAAGTGCAGATAATAAGAGGGTAAGAACAAAAACAATGGTACTCAATAGTATTCTCGTCTGATATGAATATAAAGAACTAGTGACTACTTCTGACATCCAACCACTCTTCGATAATACAACATGCAAATGGTTTACATATAACATCCCATCAAGCAAAAAAAAATCAAGATATATATAAACATAAGTAACTCTCACAAGGTATGACTATACACCAACTCTACTACATCTATGATCATCTCAAAATGGTTAACAATATCAGTTCCAATCAAGTACCAATGGAAAACTCAATTCGTAGTCAGGTTTCAATGAATAATCTCAGTTATCATCAAGTAGAAACAACAAGTTCAGTTTTTGATTCAAATATCAAGTAATATCTAGGCAACACCAATTCTCAAGTAAGTCCAAGTAATTGTGCGAGCAAACAATCCAAATAAGAAACAAATCAATGTAAATATAAATAACATGATGCATGTCGGCCCTATATGTATAAAGTCACTACTGAGATCGTCATAGTCGGGACCTATGAGGGACACACAAGGTCCACTTACACCTTCTATCAGGACCACTAAAGTTAGAATTACAATTAATATATTACTCAATAATATGCCTACTGCCGAGGCAGTCACAGTGAGGTTTCCATTATCACTTTGTTTCCTTAATATTGTGGAATAGTCAATTTCATACACAAATATCAACAAATATGCACATAGTAGAGAAATTATGAAAGTATGATGCTCAATCACAACAAATCACAAGGACATAGGTCTATCATAGAGAAAAATAATCATTCACCGATAATAATCTAGCCTTAATAGGGCTTCACAACATGATCTATTCAAACAACAAAGTTATCAAGGGAAATTTTTTATTCTAGCTTTAGACCAACATGTTCAAACCAAATCAATGTATTTCAACTAATTCAAGAGATGGAATAAAGTCATGAATCAAGAATCACAACATCAAATATTTCTTTTATTCTAAACCTGACATACGTCACCCCAACCAAGTAATCACTAATACTTTATAAAGATACCAAGGACCACAACTTGCCTTAGAAATAAAAGAACCTCTCAATCGTGAGCCTTTCCATTCTATGGAGTCTTTGAATGATCACAATCTAGTTAAGAACACAATTCACATAAGAAAACATCTAAATCAATACCCATATTTCCATATTTTAGAGATTTATTCAAAAACTCACCCCAGGCACATGGGGTCAAAATTGGTTTTTATTTACAAAAATATGTTGCATATCACTTGGAGAATCAAAATATCACGTTTTATTAAAATACAATCCATTTTATGGATGAAATAAAAGTTTTATAATTTTTGAGTTCATACTTGAAACCACCATTTTGGATTCAAAACCTTCAAATTATGTGTAGGAATCATGTAAAATGAGTAGGGGTTGATGAAAAAGGGTTTAGAGTCATTACCCCATAATTATCTTTGAATTTCTTGATCAACCTTTTCCAAATTGAGGAACAAAGGTCAGGATTTGCATGAGAAATGAGTAAGACTTTTTGAAAAATCAATTTTAAATGCATAGTGCACAGGACCCCACATCTGGATCCCTTGTTATGATTGCAACAGTGCATCTAAAATACTCTTTACGATTGCGGTCCCTCCCCTCCCCACGCGATCGTGACCCTTTTCTAACCGGACCGCTTTGCGAATGCGAGAGAGTCACACGATTGTGAAGCTTTCCTCGTTCACCCTCCATGAACGCAACCCCGCTTCCATGAACATGGTGGTCCCCCGATGACAAAAACAATGCTGGTCTTGATAACAAAATACATAAGGCGCAAAATCTTGGAATGGGCCTCAAGGTTCCACACTCATAACCCCATGAAAAAAACTATATATGAAACCATACTAATTATGATGTTTCGTACTCAAAGAAACCATTAAAATATGTAAACAACATCTCCTTGACCTGATACTCACTAAGAGTCCACTTTTAGCTAAAACTATTAAAATGACCAAAATGCCCCTTGGGCATCCAAAAATAAAAGAGACCTCATTCTAGACCAATAAACACCTCTCAAATTCAATAAAATAATCAAATTTTAATCTAGACACTCGAAGTCCGAATGTTATCGAAAGTCAACCATTCCTCTTAAATTCTAACTTTATCCCGTCAAACCGCCCAAAATCACCACAAATAGGATAAAACAAAAATGAAGGTCCTATTAGACCAAAATCATCATTCCATAGTTCCTTATTTTTCACTTTTTGTTTCGATGTCCTGAATACAAATGACTCCTAGATTTCCTTATTTTTTACATTAAAGCTTCAAACTCAAAATTTCCTAAAAGTTACTAAAAACTCCTTCCGTAATTGAACCAACTATGACATCAAAATTAGTTTATCATAATATAACTATGAGAAGGGTAAAATGATCAAAATAACTAGAAATCAGAAAAATAACCTTGATGTTTATTACACAAAATTAGATTCCGACTATAATATGCTTTTATTAGGAATATTAACAGCAATCACATGATCGCCTAGAATTTTAGATTTCTAAATTTTTGGACACAACAACCTGGGTATAAGGAACTTGTGGAGGAGACTTGGAGTCAAGAGGTCCAAGGAAAGGTGCAAAGGATTTTGCAAAAAAATTTTGAAGTCTCTATACAGTAACATACTATTGGCAATGATTTGATAAAGTCAAACAAATGGAGGATCTTAACAGTACTATGGAGAAAGACAATGAATAAGATGATTTGTATACTAATGAAACTTAAAAGATCAACAACAACTTATACTAATAAATCTATCTTACAATAATGGATGACAGCAATGGATCTAGAATAAGTACCTGCAAAATAGAGCCCAAGGTGGTCCCCAGGGTAATTCTCTGATGCTTAAGTTAGAAAAGAGGTTTTGAAGAGTATAAGAATATTCTTTATAAATAGTATAGTGAGCATACCTTTGCATCCTTGCTTACTGGCTTTTATACCTATTTCTTGTAACTGCCACTTTTAGTGGGCACTATCATCATGGAGTAACTTCTGCAGCGGTTATTACCGCTTTTATTATAATTACTATTATTCAACGACATTAATAGCAACTAGTAATTATCTAATTGTAACGGTATTAATAGTAATTATCTGATATAGTAATTATCTAATTTGAATGTATTCTATACTAGTCCCCCCTCCAGGAGTCAAAATATGTGTTCACCTCATTCGACTGAATCCATAGAGTAGGGATGAGATAATTCATTCCAAGGTTATTTACCAAAATGATTTTTGAGTTTACTGAGGGAACATATACTAATGTGAATTATGCACCTTCTAAGTTTTACCTCAGTATATTTAGATCTGAGGCATCAAGACTGAAGTGGTAATTCATTAGTTGATTCTTTTAATATCATTCACCGAGATGGATAGTTTTTCTTGGTCTCCCATTTGCTGAGGTAATATTGACCGAGGTTGATATGATCCGTGCTTATCAAGTTTTCATTATTTTCTCTTGGCCTAGTAATCCCAGGACGAGTTTGGCAAGAAGGATCTAAAGTTAATTTATTATTCCGAAGAGCCTTTGTGAAACAGAATGGGTGGGATTTCACCTCATCTTATTTTCCCGCTATTTTATTTTTGTTGTTTCAATTCATTCCTGCTCTTTCCCTACACGTTTCATAATCTCTCGATGAACGCGTCATTTTTGGTACTTTTATATCTGGAAAATACTCAATATTCACTGTACTATTGTTTCATATTCCCCCATTAATTATCTCTTTTCCCCACTTATTTGTCATAAATTGGAAATTATAATTCTAAGCTATATCTTCCTATTTTAACTCTACCTTCCGCCATTCTAGTTTTCTCTACATCTTTTACCCTTTGCACTTTTTTCTCTCCACTTCTTCCACAACTTTCCCCCTCCCTTCCTCTTTAGTTAACTAAATTAGTAAGTATGTCTTCCTCTTACCCTTCTCCTTCTTCTGGTATGTATGGGGCAGAGGTCTATCGCATATGCAACAATGACCCTGACCTTCAATTCTTGACTATGCCTACCATATTTTTGATGACCATGATTTGTTGGTCCAAAAGGTCACAAGTAGTATATTTGGGGACACTTTATTTCCTTTTTTAAGCCAACGCCATTCCCTTTCAATTTTGAATTTACCATTCCCTGGCTCAGTGACAGGGCTTGTCTACCCCTATAGGGTATTGCTCCATGTATTATGAATACATTGTAGCCATGTTACGCTTTCCTTATTTTATTTGTTAACTAATCTATTGGTAGTTTATAATTTAACCCTTGCACAATTGGCGCCTAACGCCATGCGCACAGTTGTAAGGTTTCGAATTGCTTGCTCCAAAATAGGAGTAGTACCTTCCGTAGATCTCTTTAGACATTTTTTCTCAATAAAAAGCTCACAGGGGTGGTATTTTTTCTCCCCCATTCATAATTTTAGGATTCTGAACCCTTCTAAAAAGGCTGAGTGGAAGGATAAATTTTTTTATTTCAAAATAAATGACTTCTACTTTCCCCAGAATGGTACCTGGGTAAAATTAAAAATGATGTTATTGTTGGTGTAAATATCCCTAACCTCAGTCTCGTTGACCAAATAAAACCACATCATTGCAGTTTCAACGATGTGGATTTGTTAAGGCCAAAATCAGTGCCTTTTATCTAGTTGATGAGTTCATCGAGGTAACACAATTGGAAGAGTCTACGAAAATAACTAGAGGTAGTTATTAAGTCGGATTATGCATATCTGAGGTGGATAATTATACTTGATTTTTGTACTAAGATCATTGATCTAATCTCTTGCCTTTTGTTGTAGTGGTTGAAATCAAGCTTGGCAGGAAACCAAGACCAACTAGGTTCTCTGTTGGGGTAGCTGAGAAAACGACCACCTCCTGCCCCTCCTCATAGAGGGGGCAACTGAAAAAGAGGATGCCCCAAAGATAGGTAAGAAGAGGAGTAGTTTAGATCTGACGTCGGCTCCTAAGAAGAAAAGGTCTACCGAGATGATCCCTCCTGAGGACGTCTCATTGGATGGCCTTGGAAATGTAAGGACATCCCTTCTGATTACTTTCTTACGCTCTTATACACGTCTTTTTCTTGTTACTAATTCTTTTTTCATTTTATAGATTTTGAAAAAAGCTGTGGCCATTCATGGTGTGTTGGTCCACAAAGAGGATGCACGACCCAATTTTACAGATCACATAGATTGATATTGCTAGATAATCACTTACCAGGATCGCAAGCAATAGAAGAGTAAGTAGACAACATCCTTGCAACAACATATGTGAAATATAACTTAATAAACGGGAATCAAATAAGATAGGAGTAGAACATGGTCGGTATACTGGTAATCTCAAGTGAAAGGGTAAATAACTGAATAAGAGTGTAAAGCACTAATCCCACAAACATGAAACAATAAGTGATCAATAAGGACAACTATGCAGTGATATGGATAATAAAGTAAAGCAATTCAACGCTGACAAGTCCCCTATAAGGAAGCGCAGCATACACAGAAACATGCTCACCTGTAGGCATCACCATAATACTAGGGTTATATTGAAGAAACAAGTGCAGAAAAGTAACAAGCACATGATCGTCATCAGGACCTCACATCCCACTTTCAGAACCACATTGAATCATAATTGGCACATAGTGCCCCGCAATAGTGTTATTCCACCGGCATCTAGTGCCTCATATTAGTCATATCATATCGGTGTTGTCCGCCAGCACATAGTGCCTCATATCTGTAATATCCGCTAGCCATATCCAGCAAGTCAAGGCATTCAACGCGCTGATACATATGGTAGTATCACCTATGGTCCTCAATAATCAATATCATTATGTTTCCACAACTACTAGTACTGCGTGTGTTAAAAAGTTATACTCACTGTCGTACGATGATAGTCTCAAGTCCCAGTGCTTTACTCACTTCCAAAAGGAGTTGGTCTCAAGTTCCAGCATTTATTAGTAAAAAGATACCTTCTC
>JBDJHY010190923.1:0-11845 GCA_039654485.1 Withania somnifera
GAACCATAATCAACTTGAATCATTTAGTGAGCTTTTGTGTGCAACCTAGGCTTAAAGCCTAACTTGAGGATGCTGACTTGGTAGGTTGTGATTTTGAGCTACGAAAGAGTTAGGTTTGTGATACCCTCATATATATATATATATATATATATGTTGATAAATATTTTGAGTTGTTGTATATATACTTTTAAATACCGGTAGGGAATAAAATACTAAAGACACAAAACCCTTAGTTTGAAGAAAAGTCGAATAAGATAGGCCTAATAAAAAGAGTAAGTCAAACTTGGTGCTTAAAGTTGGCAGAGTCATTTTATCAATAAAGTAATCCTACCTAACCTATAGCCCACATAATGAACTGAATAAAGACCTTCATGATCTCCAAAGGAACTAAACAACAAGTATTGAGATGGGACATAAGGGCAAGCCTAGGGTGTTATTTTCTTATAGGAAATAATTTTTGTGTGAGTGAGTTCTTGCCTCATTAATCTCTCATATGATGATGTTTATGTTGTAAAAAATGTACTTTATTGTTGTGAGGGCGTTCCATTTGAATTAATCATGCACTCTGATTGATTTTACTTGATCTGTATGAGCATAGTAACTATTTAGGGACACAATCAGTTAATAATTGAACCTTGTTATTCAGGGCATAGGTGTTAAAGTGAAAAACTTTGTTAGTTTCATATGGATGGACTGATTTTCAAGTGTTTGATTCTAGTATTCCTTGATAGTACCAATTGTAGTCTTTGTGTTGATTGGTTTTTTCTTATTTTCTCATGAACGAAAAAAAGTTTAAGTAGGGGATGTTAATGAGATGTAAAATACTGCTCATTAACCCTAATTCTGAAGAAGGATTCATGTCCTCATTGCCTTTTTGATTAAATTTTAACTCATTTTACATGTCATTTTAGAAGAAATGTAATTAGGACCAGTTGAATATTGAACACGGACAAAAAAGGACAAATACTTTAGAAAACAAAGAAAAAAGGCAAAAGTAACAGTCTACACATTAGGCGACATCGTCAAAGCACTAGCAAACATTGTCATCATATTTGATGCATTGCTGAATATGCAAATCCTTTCCCAGAATAATAGTATTTGATAAAAGTGGACAATAATTTTGCGATGCAACATGACAATTTCGCACGTCGCCAGCTGTGTGGTCAATCTAGTGAAGTGTCGCTAGTTTTTCATGACAAATGTTTACATTTAAGCAACGAAGGATAAAGATTGTAACAAAGGTTTATCAATGATTTTGTCAGTGACACATGCAACAATAATGGTGCATCACCAATTTGCTCATGAATGCAACTTACTGCGTTGTTTCTTTCTTGAGGAAATTTTTAATTAATGTTTGTTCCGGTTTAGGTCAAATATAAAATGATAGAACTCATACTTTTACTATGTTACATTACACCTGAGTTCTTAGAATTTTTTTATCTATCATTAGTCATTTGATAAAATAAGGTTGTAATCCTATTGGTGAAATAACACAATGGAAGATGGAACCAACGTTCATGGTATAATGTTTACCATTTCTCTATCTTATATGAGTAACTAATTCTCTTGGCTTTGAGTGTATAGTAATGAGGTGGATTTGCATACATGTATAATGATAGATTGATAATTATAGGAATTTACTTTTGTGAGTTCAATCTTATTTTCATGTTTTATGGATAGGTAGAGGTTACAAACTCTAATGGTGCTTGGATATCTCTTATAAATTGAAATATAGTATTAGAGATTGAGTAAATGTGATTGACAACAATTTGGTTTAAAAATATTTAATAGTCAATTCTAAAATTAGAAAAGGCTAGTTGAAATGCAAGGTAGTTAAATGCAAAGCATAATAGGTGTCTGGATAAGAATTCTATATGCTATATATTACTTGAAAGGAAAGTGTAGAAGTGATAACCTAGTTTACCCATATAGTCAATTACAAATTATCAACTTATTTCAATACCATGTATGTTTAACCCCAAATGTTACATTCTTAACCCCAAATTATCAATTAAAAATTACATTCTTAATCATTATAAACATTTAGTTTTCCTTACAACTACTAAAACCCTAGATACATCATGTAGTGACTCCTTACACCTTAAGTAACTTAGCAATTAGTTCCCTAAGGTCAACCCCGATGCTTTGCTGGATAAATTATATTGACAATGGCCGCATGTACCTTTGTGGGTATAGTTGAGAATTATCAATGTCTGAATCTTATTTATTCGAGTCTCTTTTATGGGTATGTACCACACCAGATATAAAATATAGAGGCTACCAAACGTATAGGAAAATTCTCACTTCTTTCATGTATTCTATCATGTTGTAGAGAATTACTATAAAGATTCTTCTAATTTATGTTCTGATATTTCAGATTGAGAATACTTCTTTGCAAAGCCACAACCACTGAGTCCCAACCCCTAGAGCTCCTGTATTTCTGGCTAGAAATGAAGCCCAACCAGCTTTTGCCTCCTAGCCTGAGCAGGGAATTACCATCGAGTTTTGAGATACCATCAATTTGTTGTCCTAGGTAGTCATCACCCTAGTTAATAGATGGGGTGAAAATGATGCATCCCTAGTTGGGGTAATATTGACTCTAAAGTCTAACATGTTGTATGAATGAATGATTGATGTTCACTATTTCCAAAGTAGAGGAAGAATTTTAGAATTTCATGGATGAAGTTGTGAAAATTTTGGATGTGATGCACATTATAAAAGTTGAAATGGTTGATCTAGCATATTATCATCTCAAATAAGTGGCTCCTCTCGGGTTCACTCAGTGGAAGGATTGTAGAGGTAGACAAGTTGATCCAGCTACTTGGGAGGTATTTGCCGAAGCATTTCTAAACAGATTATTCCCCAATGAGCTGAGGGAAGCAAATGTAGAAGATTTCATGAACCTCAAATAGGGTTCAATGTTTGTTAAGGAGTATGGCTTTAGGTCTATAGAATTGTTGAAATATGCTCCTAAATGGTTGTTGATCATTGAGCAAGGATGATCAAGAATAAACATGGCATCAATAATATAGACAAGAAGGAGCACAAGACTATTATGTTTATAGGGGACATGAACATCTCCAGACTAATGACATATGCATAATAGATGGAGGAGGAAAAGATTAAGGAAAGGGAGAAGAAGAACGACAAATATGGAATGAGTCAGCATGATCAGGTTCAGCAGTAGAGGTCAAGTGGGAATAAATAACTCCTTCTCAGCAAAGGTTTTCAACACCATCACCATCCTCAACTAGTGCACCAACTCTTTCTCATCCAAGTAATAGGGTAGTACACTGGATAACTCTGTGATCTATCCCACTTGATACTAGTATGAGAAGAATCATGAAAGAAAGTTCTTTTTCGGTCAACATGGTTGTTCTGGCTGTGGCCATCCAGGTCATAGGTTGAGGGATTATCCTGTGACTAAAAAGGTAAGTCAGAATAATAGTCAGGCTCAATCTCCAATGTTAGAAACTCCCTTATCCCTTCCTACTCAGCAAGGTGAAACTTTTTCTACCAAGAATGATCAGAACCAAAATTTGTTATATGCACTGGTTTCCTATAAGAGAAGTCCCCTGATGTCGTAACTGGTATCTTGTAAGTTTCTCTATTGGTTTTTATTCTCTTCTACATCCAATGGATACATTTTCATTTGTTATACCTTATATTGCTGCAAAATTTAGGGTTAGACTTAAATAACTCTCAGAGTTGTTCTCTATCTCCACTCTAGTTGGTGATT
The DNA here is from genome assembly GCA_039654485.1 of Withania somnifera. Lineage (NCBI taxonomy): Eukaryota > Viridiplantae > Streptophyta > Magnoliopsida > Solanales > Solanaceae > Withania > Withania somnifera. The sequence continues at coordinate 3,740 of JBDJHY010190923.1, forward strand.
CTATAGTTGCCAAAAAGGTCTATAATAACTTCCCAGTTTAAGTATTTGATAAAGTTACTTATATTGACTTGATAGAGTTATATATGGTATATTTCAACATCATCCTTGGCATGGATTTGTTACACTATATCTCTGCCTCAGTTGACTGTAAAACCAGAATAGTCAAGTTCCAATTTCCAGGTGAGTCGGTTTTAGAATTAGAACGTAGCTCCATTATGTCTAAGAGTAATTTTATGTCATATATCAATGAAAGAAATATGATATCTAAGAGTAATTTATGCCATTTTGTTAAGGTTAAGGGACTTGAGTCCAAGGCCCTAACTTTATAGTTAGTTCCAGTGGTTAGAGAGTTTCCTACATTGTTTCTCGATGATCTACCTAGAATCCTTTCAGACTGGGAGATCGATTTTGGGATAGATACATTTCTCGTTACTCATTCTATATCCATACTTTCTTATAAAATGTCCCTAGTTGAGCTTAAGGAGATCAAGGACCATATAGCATATATTTTAGACAAGGGGTTTATCAACCCCAATGTTTCACCCTGAGGTGCCCCTGTCTTGTATGTCTAAATGAAGGATGGTTCCCTTCTTATGTATATAGACTATCTACATTTGAAAAAGTGTCACCATCAAGAATAAGTATCATATCCCAAGGATTTATGACCTTTTTGACCAACTTAGAGGAGTGAATTATTTTTCTAAGATTGATCTCAGGTTCGAGTCTTATCAGCTCATAGTTAGAGACTATGATAGTTTGAAGAATTCCCTTTGGACTCGGTATGGTCACTTGGAGTTTGTGGTAATGTATTTTTAATTGACAAATTTAACACCCACTTTCATGGATCTTAAGAACAAAGTACTGTAGACTTATCTGAACATTTTTGTGATTGTATTTACTGATGATATTCTGAGCTTTTTCATCCATGAGAATGAGCATGTTGATCATCTGAATATAATCCTCCAGACCTTTCTAGAGCATAAGTAATTTACTAGGTTTTTTAAGTGTGAGTTTTGGCTAAAATTTGAAGCTTTCCTAGGTCTTTTTGTGAAGGTAACTAGGTTGATTCACAAAATATTGATGTTATGAAGAATTGTCCTAGAACCACCTCTTAGAAACCAAAATTTTCTTCTGTTTAGTTGGGTACTATCGGAGGTTTGTAGAGGGATTTTCATCCTAGGAAGCTACACTCACAAGATTGACTCCAAAGAATATCAAGTTTAATGGTTAGATAGTTATAATAAGATCTTTCAGGAGTTAAATATAGGTTGAATTGGACTCTAGTTTTGACCCTTCCAAAGGGTACTGAACCGTCTATTGCTTATTGCGATGCTTCCAAAGTTTATGGTTTATTGTGATGTTTTTGGAGTTATATTAGGTATTTTTGATGCAAAATTTTAAGGACATAGCCTATGCTTCAGGGAAGCTCAAGGTTCATGAGAAGAACTACCCGACTCACGATTTTGAGGTGTTACCTGTAGTATTTGCCTTAAAGATATAGAGGAACTATCTTGATAATGCTCAAATTAAACCTCCTAACAAAGTATAAATGATTGTTTGTCAAATAAAGAACTCAACTAGGTTGGGTTCGATCCCATAGGGAATATGGTTTCCCGTTTAAGCCTAAAGCCAATATTTAACCACTTAGGTATTATTTTCGAATGACATAAAAGTAAATAGGGGGTTTATTTGCTAAAAAGACATTATTAACAATAAAATTGTAATGTTAATTGATGTATGTTGTAAGTGGATTCAAAGTAACGAGAAAACCTAGGATTATGTTCAACAGGTTCTAGCAAATCTTCGGATTATAAATATTAACGGTCTTGAAATCTTTCCTTACTGCAAAGTTATTTATAGTAACAATGTTATTTATCTATGTGTTTTTTAGAATATAGTCCTAGATAAATCTCTTTTACACCTTTTTAGACTATAAAAGAGTGCAATATTGCTACCATAATAGCCTAAGATAATTATTGTTGTTACGACATTAATCATTTGATGGGGTTAATGCCCCAAATTTCTTAGCATAATCTCATTTCCTAGTTTTAACCAAAGGGTTAGTACTATTTAAACCTCGGTATATTCTAGTGTTTGCAACCACTGAAAATCTGTTACGCTGTAGAGATTATGTATTCATACACTTAGTCAAATCTAAGAACCATAATAGAATTATAACCAAAGTTTTTATGCATCCATGGATCCCACAACCCTTGAATTAGGGTTTAGCTACTCATGATTATTGAAATTCAACAGTAAAAAGAAAACTTAATAAGCGTCGTAGTAAAAAATAGTCTTCGAACTGATTGTGGATAATAATTAATGATCAAAAACACTCACACTTGTGTGTTGCTAAAAGAGAGGATAATACGTACAATAATATGAAATTCCTTGTGAAAACTATGTTATAAGAAATTATGTAAAACAAGATGTCTTCAAAATAACCTGATGCAACTATTTATAGTACATAGGTATATGTGTATTATTAAAAACTTGGAATTGATTGCCATTTAGAATTGGGCAGAACTTTGGGAGAACCTTCTGGCCCCAGAAGAGTCGTCATATCTTCAGTCTTTATCCTCTCTAAAAAATTGGATTCCAGTTAGGTGGAACTAATTGAATAAGAAATCCAAGGGTGGACGGTTCATCCAATCTGTCGTCAGTTTTTTTCTCTTAAAACAGTTGGTTTTTCCTTAGATGGCACATCTTGGTGAGCCATCCAAGGTTGGATGAAATTTCCAAGATGCCATCAAAAGCTCCCATTTTTCTGCAATTTCTCCAAAGTTTCAGACATCGACTCTACCTTACACATACACAGAAAACACATCAAATCATACAAAAGTTATTCAAGAACATGCCTTTTTCCATAGTTTTAAGTGCAATATGTGACATAAAATGGCGTCACATCAACACCCTCAACCTAGAACATTTACTTGTCCTCAAGAAACAACACAACAAAAATATTAAACACTTAAAACACCCCTAAAAATTAAACTCAGCACAATCGATCATTTGGCATTACATCATATTGGCTAATTGTTTTTATTTATTAACTGCAACTTTTGAACGATGAACTAAAAGACCTCTTACAAGGCTTAAGTCACTTGAAATTAATGTAGTATCTTATTTGCTATTGAGTTAATTATCTACTTACCCTTATAATAAAGAATTGCCTCACACACAGAGGTTAATTTATCATGGAATTGGGAAACTATTTACTCACACTCAGAAAGAAATCTATTCATCCATATAATAGTCATAAACTTGCCCTTATCAACTCGAACTTAGCTTTTAGTAGGTTAACCTGAATCACATCAGGACTTTATTTGGCTTATAATGAAGGTTTGAGTAGTTGTAGTGAATAGTTTGGGAACTTAGTGACTAACTCAGTTTATCCTTTTACCCTACTTTCTCTTGTTTATTTTCCCTTTATCAATCTTCTTTTCTTCTTTTTATTTTTCTCTTTTTTCACACCTTAACCTCAAAGCAGTTATTTATGCACACTTGGCCTCTTTCCCTTTATATATATATATATATATATATTCAGAAGGCTTCATGGTAGCCACCCTCAACCTAATATCAAATTGGGTTGACAACACATTATTTACTACTAGACCAGGGCAAAGAAAGAATATTACCGCACATTATATCACAGTGCTTTCTATAATAGCTATAGTAAACCTAGGTTACAATGCCTAAGTTGAGGTGCACAATATCCAACAGAGAACCAGGGATACAACAACTACTTATCACTCTTTAGGATCACTATATTGTTAGTTTCAGAAAGATATTTATCGGGATCAACTTGGAAACTCAACGTGTATTTGGAAACTCTTTTAAGGCTTTAGTGACTAAATCAAAGAAGTCCTAGGATAATTTTCAAAACAAACTACTTTCTACTTAGCTAAAATTATACCAGGCAAGTTCTAGTTATCACATACACAAAATAATTAGACTAAATTTACTCACCAAAACTTTGCAAGTAGACAACTCATAACAATGAAAATTTGTTATGCAACTAATTTAAGTTCTATAATTGCAATCATCATCACTCATATTTTACAACCCATAATGTAATACAACTAACACTTAACATAAGCCAACGAACTCTGGATACTTAAAATTTGTATAGGGTATTAATGTTTAATACAATACATCAAAACATAAAAATACAACCTAAATAAGATGATTTTACTAGATTGTGAGTATAAGGGAAAGAATAGGGAAAAACAAAAAAAAAAAAACTCAGATGAATCAAAATAAAAAAAAAAATTAAAAACAAAATAGGTAAAAAATGCAAATACAAATGGAACATAAATGGAAAGAAGGTGTGTATCTTAAGAACAACTCAAGATGGATACTCTACGATTATACTAGCCACACCAATCTGCTCCTCAAAAATTACTCAAATTTGGGTTGCTTATCAATAGGACTTGACATTGTGGCACGACAGAATCACCTTGATTACTCAAATTTCAACAAGTAAAACCTTCTACGAAACTCAGACCTCCTCTATAGATCCGTCAAACTTCTTTGTATGCGGCACATTTAATTTAAATCTGACATTCTTTTTCTTCTCCAACTAGACTGCTCCAAAAGGAAAGCTAGATTTATCAAACTTCCTCCATAGATCCATCAAACTCTTTTATACGTACCATTTTTAAAGACCAGGTTTCATTGTGCTCCAATTCTATAGGTACATGACAAGATTTTCCATACACAAAATGAAAAGGGAACATGCCAATTAGTGTCTTAAACGATGTTCTATATGCCCACAAAGCATCATCTAACTTGCTGGACCAATATGTCCTAGTAGCATTCACAATTTATACAAGTACAGATTTGATTTATCTATTGGGTAATTTGATCTAACCGTTTGTTTGAGGATGATCATATTTTTCCACATTATGTTGTTGTACCCTGTACTTAGTCAGCGCTTCCCAGAAGACCTTGTTATAGAAATGGGAGACATTAATACTGATTATGGTTCTTAGAGTCCCAAACTAGGTAAAGATTTTCTTCTTAAGGAAAGCTACTACCCTGTTTCCTTTGTAATCAGGCAAGAATGTAGCTTTGACCCACTTATAACTGTAGTCGACAATTACTAATATATTTCTGCCCAAAAGAACTCACGAAGGGGCCCATAAAATCAATTCCCTAGAAATTAAAAAGCTCCACTTCTATGATTGGAGTCATGGGAGATTCATGCTTACACGAAATATCTCCTTGTATTTGACATCATTTGCATGCTTTAGAAAATTCATATGCATCACGATGCAGGCTAGGCCAAAAGTAGCCACACTATAATACCTTCTGAGAAGTCCTGGAACCACAATAATGAACTCCGACTGGGAATGAATTATATGCCTCAAAAATACCCCCGATATCAACCTCCGGAACACATCTCAATATCATATTATTTTGCACAGAGCCTAAACAAGAAAGGCTCATCCCAAAAGTATCTTCTGGCATTATTGAGGAATTTTCTTCTAGCATATGGACGTATGCCTTCATGCATGATATTTCTGACCATAAAGCTGTCAAAGTCAGCCTACCATGGAACTACATTAATTGGCATTACGCTTTCCACAGGGAATGCATCCTTAATTTCTGCATCAACTCTCTTTCTCTCTCTCTCTCTACCATCAGATTCTAATCTTGAAAAGTGATCAATCACTTGGTTTACACATATCTTTTGATATTTCACCTAAAAATAAAATTCCTATTGTAGAAATATCCAATGAATTAGTCTTGGTTTTGAATCTCTTTTTTCATGAGATATCTTAAAGCCACATGGTCAGTATGCACCACCACTTTAGTACCAAGCAGGTAAGATCTGAACTTCTCAAAAGCATAAACTATGGCAAATAACTCTTGCTCAGTAATAGTGTAGTTATTTGTTCCCTGTTCAGTGCTTTACTAGATTAATATATTGGATGAAAAATATTATCCCCTTTTCTACTCAAGCACTACACCAAGCGCTCACTGCTAGCATCGCACATCGGCTCAAATATTTGCCCAAATTGAGCCAGTGATAACTGTTGTTGTGATCAGTATTTTTAGACTTTCAAAGTCCCTCATACAAGCTCATCAAATAAAAACGTTACTTCTTTTTCAATAAGTTTAAACAGTGGGTTGGAAATTTTGTAATAATCCTGAATAAATCTTTTGTAGAAACCAGCATAGGCCAGGAAACATCTGACATCTCTAACCGAAATCAGGGATGGTAGCTTCTGAATCACATTCACCCTTGATTTAACTACCTCAATACCCTTTTTCGAGACTTTGTGACCCAAGACAATACCCTCTCTCACCATAAAATGGCATATCTCCCAGTTAAGAACCAGGTTGACTTCAATACAACATTGTATGTCATTACTTAAATTAGCCAGGCAGTCTTTAAATGTGTCACCTACCACAGAAAATTCATCCATGAAGACCACAAGAGAGTCTTCCACCATATCAGAGAAAATGGATATCATGTACATTTGGAACGTGGTAGGAGCATTGCACAATTCAAAGGGCATCTTTTGAAAGAAAGCATACTATAAGGGCACGTAAATGTGTTCTTATCCTAATCCTCTAGGGCTATGTAGATTTAGTTGTATGCGAGAAAACCATCTAAAAAGAAATACTAACCCCAACCAGCAAGGAGATCAAGCATTTGATCCATAAACGACATTGGAACATGGTATTTTAGTGTATAAGCATTGAGCTTGTTGTAGTCAATAAATATTCTCCAACCTGTTATTGGCCTTAGGGGGATTAACTCATTTTTCTAATTTGGCACCACAGTCATGCCCTCCTTTTAGGTACACTCTATACTGGACTCACCCATATGCTATTTACAATTGGATAGATAACTCCAGCATCCAAAAAATGTATAATTTCTTTCTTGACAACTTTTTACATAGGTTGGTTTAGTCTTCTTTGATGCTCCCTGCTAGAAACACTATCAGCCTCCATCTCTATGCGATGCAAGAATATACCTAGGGGGATACCAATAATATCTTCTATGGTCCACCTGATGGCTTTTCTGAACTTTTTCAAAATATAGTCTAAAGTTGCAACCTACTGATCTACCAGATGTGCAGAAATAATGACCGAAAAGGTGTTGACATCTCTGATGAATACATATTATAAATGTTTTGGGAGTTTTTTGAGTTAACACTGGGGGCTCTTCAACTGATGGTCTCACTGGTGGATTCAAATTGTTATGTAGGTCTAAGTCAATCCTTCTCAGCTTATATGAATAATATTTGACTCCTATCAAAGCATTGAAAGTATCCTCATACACCTCCATTCCATCACAATCAAAATTTATCACCATGGATGCCAATGGATCAATGAACAACTTCTTATCAATATGTGGCTCTCTTACATCATCCCATTCAACACCAATAGCAGATACCACATCCATATCCCATGGTTGCTTCATGGATTAACATATTTTGAATGTTACTTCTTCATTATTCAGCCAAAACTTCATTTTACCCCTCTTGACATATACTAAAGAGTTTTTGGTTCCAAGAATGGTCTAATTATAATGATGGTAACTTCAAAGTCAATAGCTCAGTCTAGAATAACAAAGTTAGTAAGAAAGATAAGGTTGTTCACCTTGACAAGTACATCAAATAAGACTCCCATTGGTCTCTTGACTGATCTGTCAGCCGTTAAAAGTCACATTGTCATTTGTTTTTGGGATACCAGATCCTATTGTTTATAAATTGCTATAGGCATCAAGTTGATACTACAATAAATATTACAAAGTGCTTGAGAAAAATATAATATTCCAATAGTGCATGGAATTGTGAACGCTCCCGAGTATTCTTTCTTTTGCACCAAGGATCTAGAAGAAATATCCCCATAATAGTGAATATTATCTTTAGGCTCAACACTGACTTTTCTTTTCATGGTTACCAGGTCTTCCATAAACTTAGCATATCCTAGCATTTTCTTATGTGGCTCCACCAGCGAAACATTCACAAATTGTTGTTTCAACATCGCATAAATTTCTGAAATTGACCATCCTCAACTTTTTTTCAGTCCTTGAGGAAATTGGGTGGTAACCTTGGCATCTTGGTTAACTAATATGGCTCCTCCTTA
>JBDJHY010190943.1:0-11845 GCA_039654485.1 Withania somnifera
CAAATTTTTTTTGGTCACTAAGGCCATTGAGTGACCAAAATTTGACTTTTAGTGACCAGAATCATTTGTCACTAAAGGCTATTTTTTTTGTAGTGATATATTCAATTATTTCAAATGAGCAAATAACATATGCATGTTATGGGAAATATCACAAGTTACATCTCAAATCAACAACAACGGTCTCTCATCGATACTCAATTTCAAGTTCAAAATATATATACAATTCATCAACAATTTAACCAACAAGTAAGTAATTAAGTTCCATTTCCTTAGCAAGGTATCATTTGCCATATTAAAATCAACCAATTCACAATTCAATCCAAACATACAAGGTTCAACAAATTCATCAAATTTCTACATAAATTTCACTTATTCGTTTAGGCCCAACTTACGTTAGTAGTGTTAACCCCAAAACATGCATTCATCCCCAAAGAACAACCTTAGCAAACAATTGTTAAATAGTTATAAAAAAACCGTAATAACCTTAACTTGCCTTAGTTTGAAGAAAATAACCCTCACTCATGTGCTTTACACTTATTTTGAGCCTCTAAACGAGCGTAATCTATTTACCAACCAATAAATACAAGAAGAACACACTAATTAACATTCAAAACCCAAGAAATAAAAGTTTATGTAAAATCTAACCCCGAGCCCATGGGGTCAAGATAGAAGCTTGATCATAGAATAATGTTACCCAATAGTAGGGGATGCTAAATATCAAGTTTTATGGAAAACTCATTCCATTTTGTAGAAAAATTCTCAAGTTTTTATCAAATTTGAGTCATCCCTTATTTCACTATTTTGGGATTGAAAATCATGAATTTTGGTGTGAAATAATGTTAAAGTAGTGGGAATTGATAAAAAAGTGTTTAGAAAACATACCCAAAAATTATCTTTCAAATTGTTTGATTATACCTTTCCAATAGGGTGAGTTTACATGAGAAATAATGAAGAGTTCATGAAATTATATTTTAAAACTCCCCAGGTGTATTGTCCAGCAATTCACCGCGAATGCGGTGACTCAAATTCTATCCCTCCATGAATACGGTCAATATGACGCGAACACTAAGGACAAAAGGTCAATCCTTCTTCGTGAACACATTGGCCCTCCGCAAATGCGGAGAAGTTCATGACAACAACAAAACACAACAATTGACAACAACTTTGTAGAGTAACAAATGACTTATAATGGACCCTCAGGATTCGATCTGAATCCCTTGACAATACACTATATATGTAAATTACTATTCTTGACATTCTGGACTCGACGGAACCATCAAAAGATGGATGCAAGGTCTTCTTAACCTACTATCAACTAAGAGTCCATTTTTAACTAAAAATACCAAAATGCCCCAGGGCTTACAAAAAATATAAAAGACCATATTTTAGACCAAAGTTTACCTCCAGAATCCAATAGTACCATCAAAAATTCATTTAGGGCATTATAAGCTCGAATATTGACCAAAGTCAACTATTTTACTTTAGAACTAAACTTTAGCTCGTCTAATGCTCAAACTCACCACACAAAGTATAAAATAGGAAACGAGAGTGTAACTGATCAAACTCCATATTATGGAGATGATTGAACTATTGAATTTTTGTTTCGAGGTTTGGAACTCCAGATGAATGCTTGAGTTCCTTATTTTTTCACTTTGAAGCTCTAAACTTAAAATTCCTAAAAACTTATACTCAAACTTACCTTGCTCCCAATCTGACTATGGAACCATACTTAGTTTGGTCTAATCAAGCTACGATGAAGGATAAAATGGTCCAAATGCATTGAAATGGAAAAATGGCCTTTAGGGTCATTATGAAGTATTAACTAATGTGACATAGTACTGATATAAAATCTTCAAGTGATCTCTAGTCAGCCATAGTAAAAAATAAACTAGGTTGTCCCTCACGTTGAATATCTAAACTTCTCTAAAATATTGTACAAAGTTGCATGTTTTAAGGAAGGATTTAATATAACACCAATTAAGAAAATAGGGAAATTGGAAAACATATTTTTAAAAGTTTCAAGCATTAATCCAATAGCATATTTGAAATAGTCTTTAAGCCTATATTTAGCAAGCACTACATATATTTCATCTATGTAAGGTGTATAGAACAAACAATGAGATAATATTATTGGAAAACTATCTTAATAGCATCATAAAGGGTTTTTAAAAAAATCTTGACTTGTTTAATTTGGTCCCAGTTTGAATGTTGTACCAGATACTCAGGTGTTATGCAAAATTAGTTAAAAGTAATGATAATGGGTTCTCTATATTTGTGGCTAACTTTTAAAAATTCACAAGTAGAATTCCATCTAGTTTTTATTTCTTTGGGCATTAATCTATGTCTAAGTTTAAACTATCTATATTTTATTTTAAATTCATCAGGCTAATGCATTATATAACATGTCAAAACCAACACCAAAATATGTAGACACATAAGAGTGGGTAGATCCCGTCGAATAGTACAGAAGCAAGCAAGCCTATGGCAAATCGGGACGATACCTGTGATCATAGCATCTGAAGACTCAGCCTCAGGTCTTCCAAGAAATGTATAACACTATGTACAAACACCTCTGGGATGGATTGGAGCTTGAACCTGACCTCTCCTATTTTGCAGTGCACCCCTACCACTCTGTGCACCTCTCCTTATCTTTCCACCTCCCCTACCTCTACCTGTAGTTTTCAGTGCTTTAACTGGAGCATGCAATGTCTGAGAATCTGCTGAGACTCAATCTGCATGTGTTGGGGACAGTACCTCTAAATATGGATGATATCACCACAAGTAAAACATCCTTTGGAAGTTGTAGTCTGTTATGAAGAACCCAAAATGGCCACCCCAGCCTAAGAACCTCTGATGAGACCCATATAAACACTATGCCAAACTGAAGGCACTCTGTACTTTCTGACTAGTGCTAGAAGTCTGCATGGCTGCATGAAATGGATCTCGATGTTGATAATGTCTAGCATGACGAAAAGAACCTTTGCCTCTAAATAAGGCACCCAAAAACTGACTAGAAGGACGGGACCTCTTGCCCCTGTTGTCACTAACTGAAGTCTATGCAGCTGTTCAAAACCTTTAGCTACCTCAAACACACTTTGCAGTGCGACCCTTCATCAAGGAGGTAGTAAATACATGAGCCTTGAGAGGAGAAATCAATCCCATCATAAACCTAGCTATCTTCTCCTACTCATATGGTAAGATAGCCAAAGCATATCTAGACAACTTATAAATGCGAGATACATACTCATCAACGATCATCCCCTCCTGCCTCAACTTATCAAACTATAGACACAACCTAAATCTCACACTGTGGGAAATATTTATTCCATAAATTCCTGAGCAAAGATCTCCCTGGTCATGGGAGGAGACCCCGCTGATCGAAAATCAACATAAGATAGCCACCACTGTCGAGCTGGTCCATGAAACTACAAAACTATATAATCTACCCCATGTGTTAGAACTAACCCAATTACCTAAAGTAGATTATAAAAAGTAGTCAAGAACTCATATGGATCCTCGGTTGACCCACCCTGGAATTGTGGTGGGTCCATCTTTCTTAAACTCCCATATGTTGCTGCTACTCATCAAACATCCCAGTGATGACCATTCTAAAAATCCCAAATACTAGAATTGGAAGATTACAAACTCGATGTGCAATCGGTGTCTGACCCACTATCCACTGAACTATAGGTGGCTGCTTAGAAGGTAAACCTCAAGTAGCTGGCCCACCTGGACCGAAATCACTGCTGGCTAGCCCACTGAATCATGAACTCTCAAATGGCATGCTAATCCTAGGTTATTACCCTGGCTCTAATCTTCGATCCCTGGGGTGTACATCCCTGTTCCAGTCTCCTAAGTACCCCAAGAACTCTTAATAGTGTATCCTGTAACAGAGTGCCTGTAATATACTCTTGATAAACCTGATCCTCAACTTTATATGTCTCAAGCTCAGCTGAAGCTGCCTTGTCACGATCCCTACCTAAAGCTGCCCATCTAGCCCTACCTCGGTCCCTCACTCTGCTCTTGCCTCTACCAGGGGCAGCTGGATAAAAGGTATATACTGGGGCTCATCAACCCTGTCTGTTAAAGCTCTGTCCCTCACCATCTATGAATGAAAACATACAAGGACTCAACAAACACATTCAATCATTCTAGTTAAGAATGAGAGAATGAAAAGTGTATTCCTAGAGTTCCATATCCTCCCGAAGATAAGTGATGGATGTCTCCACACCGATCCATGAGACTTTACTAAACTTGTTTTGTAAACAACGGGAACTACAAACCTAGGGTTCTGATACCAACTTATTACACACCTAAATTAGGGGGTGAAGAAACCTACCTTTCACAAACCAGATCGGTCAGCCAAAACAATAGTAACACGATAAAACATAAAGTAAAATACAATAATACTAAATATGCGAAAGTTAAACTACGTAAATATATAAATAACCATAAACCCCAATAGACCAAGTGTCAACTTTCACAAGCCTCTAAGAGTTTAAATACTATAAGTCTAAAGTATTTATACAAAATCTTTATAAAGTAAAGATGTTGGAATAAAGTAAAGATATATGAGGTATCCGCGACAACTAATGAAGGGACGGTCAACTACCTCTAATGACCTCGAAGTAAGCCTGGATTGGTCTAGAGATGAGATAAACACAAAGTGCAACAAAGCAAGGAGTGAGTATAAAACAACAATACTCAATAGCATCCTTGACTGGTTTAACTATAACTAGAAAAAAATCCCCTAACTCCCAAGATATCCTCCACTATACTTCAACCTACAATAGAGTCGATACTACTACATCAACCCAATCAGCAACATAAATCAGGCTAACATCAAGTAAGTCAAGTAAACAACCAACAACAAATAATTCCAATGAATCAAATAATGATGGATAGTCTCAAAGAATCAATCGATGATAGTTAACCTCAAGGAATCAGCAATATTAGGTAACATCAAAGAATCAATAAGTAAGGACAGATAATCAATGCCATAAATACAATGAATGTAATGTAATATGAATGTGACTTGATGCATATCCATATCTTGTACACACCTGCTGACATTTCTCATCAATCAGGACCCATGAGAGATTCACGAGGTCCATTGCTCATAATATCTAGACCCAAAACAAACCTCAGGCTCTTCAATCAATATCTTAGACCCTCGATAAGAGCCTCGAGCAGTTTATCCATTTCCAGGACCTCCGGTACTAACATTGGACTGTCCAATCGAACTTATTTTTCATAACTCACAATATGTAGTCTCAGTCTCATATTCAGTTATTTCAAGTGGGAAAAATATCATGTGCATGTCATGAGAAATATCACAAGCATCTCAAATCAACAACAACGACCTCTTGTGGTCACTTAATTTCAAGTTCAAAATCTCAAGATAATTTCACCAAGTAATTAAGTTCCATTTCCTTATCAAGGTATCCTTTCCCATTTATTATTCAAATCAACCAATTCACAATTCAATCCAAGTACATACAAGGTTCAGCAGGTTCTTCAATTTTTGACATAAATCCTACTTATTCATTTAAGTAGTGTTAACTACAAAACACCCACTCATCCCCAAATCACAAAAATTAGTAAGAAATTGTTAGCTAGTTATAGAAAAATCATAATAGCCTCAACTTGCCTTAATTTTAAGAAAACAAAAATTACTCATGCGCTTTATCCTTCCTTTCAGCCTCCGAACGAGCGTAATCTATTCATCAAACAAGCAATACAAGAAATGCACTCTATTTAACACCCAAAACCCAAGAAATCAAATTTTATGTAAAAACTAACCCAGGGCCTACGGACTCAAGATCGAAACTTGACTAAAATAATATTACCAGTACTAGGGGATTCCAAAATATCAAGTTTCATTGAAAACTTATTCTATTTCATAGAAAAATTCTCAAGTGTTTATCAAATTCGACTTCATCCCTTAAATCATTGTTTTGATGTTGAAAATCATTAAATTTTGGTGTAAAATAATGTTAAAGTAGTGGACAATTGATGAAAAGTGTTTAGAAAACTTACCCACGTATCATCTTTGAAATTGTTTGATTATACATTGCCAAATAGGGGTTTTAGGGTGAGTTTACATGAGAAATAATGAAGAATTCATGAAATTCTGTTTTAAAACCCCCCAAATGCATTGCCCAGCGATTCACCGCAAACACGGTGACTCAATTTCTATCCCTCTGCTAACGTGGTCAATATGACGCGAATGTGGAGATCACAAGGTCAACCCTTCTTTATGAGCACGTCGGCCCTCCCTAAACGCGGAGAAGTTCATGACAACAATAGAACACAATAGTTGACAACAACTTTGCAAAGTAATAAATGACTTGGAATGGGCATTCGGGATCGATTAGAATCCCGAGAAAACACATCATATATGCAAACATACTATTTTTGAAGTTCCAGACTAAACAGAACCATCAAAATACGAATACAAGGTTTCCTTGACCCGTTACCCATTAAGGGTCTAATTTTAACGAAAAATACCAAAATGCTATGAAGCTTACAAAAAATATAAATGACCTCATTCTAGACCAAATTACACCTCCCGAATCCAATGAAACCATCAGATTTTAGATCCAGGCACTCTAAGCTCGAATGTTGACCAAAGTCAATTTTTTTACTTTAGAACTCAACTTTAGCTCATCTAAACGCTCAAACTTACCACAGAAGATCTGAAATAGGAAGCGAGGGTGTAACTAGACCAAATTTGACATTCCAGAGCTTATAGAAATAACATATTTCTATTTTAAGGTCCCTAAATCTATATGACCCCTAGAGTTCCTTATTTTTGTACTTTGAAGCTCTAAACTCAAAATTTCCAATAACTTATACTCAAACTCATCCTGCTCCCAATCCGACCATGAAACCATACTTAGTTTGGTGTAATGAAGTACATGGAGGGATAAGACTGTCAAAGTGTATTGGAATGGTAAAATGGTCTTTAGGGTCATTACACCACCCACCACTAAAGACCATGTTCATCCTCGAACATAAGAAATAAGAAGTATATGAATGATCAAAAGCCGAGGGTACAAGCTATGCATCTTTGACTCAATCTAGAAAGTAGCCTCCTCGGTCTATTTGTGCCTCCACTGCACCTTTACTGAAGTTATCTCCTTTGTCCAAAGCTTCCAGATCTGTCTATACAGTGTGGCAATAGGCACCTTCTCAAAGGAAAATCTAGGTCCAAACTCAAAGATCCCACTGAAGCACATAAGAGTCATAGGGCATATATATTCAAAGCATAGAAACATCGAGCACCAAATACATCACGGACAAACCAGGTGGCAAGGATAACTTGTAAGACACCTCCACCTTCCACTCTAGAATGTCAAAAGGGCGAATGAAATGCGGACTCAATTTTCCTTTCTTCCCAAATTCATCACAACTTCATGGACGACATCTTAAACCACACTCTATCACCCTCCATGAACTCCAAAGGCCTAACCCTATTATCAGTATAACTTTTCTACCTACTCTGGGAAGAAAGTATCCGGGTCTAAATTAGTATAAATCAATCAATAGAGTATGTTACCAAATCTGTCCTCCATGAACTCTCTTCTGAAGTCTCAAACCACCAAATTGGGGATCGACACCCCTACCATATAATGCCTTAAAAAATGCCATCAAAATGCTCGAATGATAACTATTGTTATAATCAAACTCTGCAAGTTGTTCTAATGACCTCCAAAGTCAATAACACAAGATTGTAACATATTCTCTAACACTTGAGTGGTGTTGTCGGACTGGCCATTGATCTGATTATGAAAAGTTATGCTCACATCAAGTTGAGTACCTATTTCACACTGCGTAGTACTCTAAAAGTTTGAAGTGAACTGAGTACCTCAATTGGATACAATAAATATAGGGACTCGATGCAACCAGACTATCTGGCTAATATGGATCTCAGCTAACTCTTGATCACTATGATTTACCTTTACTGGAATGAAACACAAACTTAGTCAATCTATCAACAACCACTCAAATGGAATCATAACCACCCAAAGTAGCAAGCTACCCAATAACGATATCCATGGATATACGCTCTCACTTCCCCAATGGGATAGGTATTCTCTATGACATACCTCCTTGTTATTAGAGCTTAAAATTCATTTGTTGATAGTTCAAGCACCTGGTAACAAAGTCTGTAATATCCTTACTCATGCCACACCACCAGTAATGCTGGATCAAATCGTGATACATCTTTGTCCCCCCAGATGAGTGGAGTACCTAGAACTGTAAGCCTCCTATAAGACCAACCTGACCAAGTCACTGGACATAACAAATCCAATACCTAATCCTCAAAACTCCCTTAGAATCAAGAAGGGACACCTTGGCCTTACCTTGAAATACCTTGTAACTAATGGTACTCAACCTAGCATCATCAAACTGATTTGCACGAATTTTCTCCATCAATAAGGAACAGACCTCCACACAAGCAGAATACCACCATCCTAAAAAATCTGCAATCTAACCAAGCCATTGTATAGACTCTAAACATCTCTAGCCAAAGGCATCTTCTCAACCTAAATGTAAGCCAAACTACCATACTCGAGGACTTCCCACTGAGGGCATCCATCACCATGATGTCCTTGCCTGGGTGATACAAGATAGTGATGTCACAGACCTTCAGCAACTCTAACCAATGCCACTGCCTTAAATTAAAATCTTTCTGACTAAAATATACTGAAGACTCCTATAATCAGTGAGCACCTCTCAACGTACCCCATAAAGTTAATGTCTACACAACTTCAACACAAACACCATTGCATCCAACTCTTAATCATAGATAGGGTAGTTCTTCTTACGTACCTCCAACTACCTCAAAGCATAAGCTACCACCTTACCCTCCTACATCAATACTCCACCCAAACCAACTCTAGAAGCATCACAATATATGGGGAAGACTTTACCCTCCATTAACAAAGTAAGATCATAAGCAAAAGTCAATAAAGATTTGAGCTTCTGGAAGCTCTCCTTACACTCGTTTGACCACTGAAATGCCACATTCTTATGATCCAACCTAGTCAACAGAGCCGCAATAGAAGAGAAACCCTGCACGAATCTCTTATAATATCCATCTAGCCTAACAAAACTCCTAATATTAGTCGGCAAAATAGGTCTCATCCAATCATGCACCATTACAATCTAGGCCAGATCGACCATAATACCCTCCTAAGACACCACGTGCCCAAAGAATATCACATAACTCAATGAAAACTCACACTTAGAGAATTTAGCATATAACTTCTTATCCTACAATCTCTGAAGTACAATCCTCAAGTGTTGAACAAGTTAGGAATAAGTTTATACACCAAGATATCATCAATGGATACAATTACAAAAGAGTCCAAGTATCACCTAAATACATCGTTCATCAACTTCATGAATGCAACTGGGGCATTAGTAAGCCTAAAATACATTATGGAAAAAACTCACAATGCCCATATCTAGTCCAAAAACTCATTTTTGAAATATTCAAAGACCTATCCCTCAACTGATGGTACCCAGATCTTAAATCAATGTTAAAAAAGATGAAGGCACCCTGGAGCTGGTCAAACAAATCATCAATGTGAGGCAAAGGATACTTGTTCTTCATGGTCACTTTGTTCAACTATCTATAGTCAAAACACATACTCAAAGAACCATCATTCATCTTCACAAAAAAGAATAGGGAAGCCCATGGTGACACGCTAGGACAAATGAAACCTTTTCTAAGAAACTCGTGTAACTGATCCTTTGACTCCTTTAACTCAGTGTCATCCGTACGATAAGGAAGAATAGAAATTGACTTAGTGCCTAGCTCTAAATTGGTACCAAAATTGATATCCCTATCAAGAGGAATGATAGGAAGGTCAGTTGAAACACATCAACAAACTCCCTAACCATAGGGACCAACTATAAGGAAGGAGGATCAACACTAATATCCCACACAAAAGACAAATAAGATAAACATACCCTATCGACTAACTTTCAATCCTAAAATTGATATGACTCTATGAGGATACGACCCATATGTACCCTTCCACTTTTCCCTTGGATACCTGTCATGCAGAAGGTAACAGTCTTGGCATGGAAATCTAAAATAGCTTTATATGAGGCAAGCCAATCCATACCTAGAATGACATCAAAATCTACCATATCATTCAAGATCATATCTACCAAAGTCTCAAACCACGACAAGAATACAATATAGGATCGGTAAAACCTAATCTACTACTAAGTACTCACCTACGAAAGTAGAAACATGAAGGGGTATAGAAAATGCATTAGATAACATATCAAAACTAGCACAAAAATATATAGACACATAATAGTGGGTAGATATCGTATCAAATAGCATAGAAACAGGCCTATTACAAACCTAGATGATACCTGTGATCACAACACTGAAGACTCAGCCTGGAGTCTCCCGAGAAATGCGTAGCACTATGTTTGCCCACCTCTAGGATGAACTGAAGCTCAAAATTGACCTCTCCTAGCCTGTAGTGCACCACTACCACTCTGTGTACCTCTCCCTATCTATCCACATCCTCTACCTCTACCTAGAGTTGCTAGTGCTCCAACCTAAGTATGCGAGGTCTAAGAAGCTTGCTGAGACTCAATCTGTATATGCTGGGGAAAGTACCTCTAAATATGGATGATATAACCACAAGTAAAATATACCCAGAATCTTAGGCTGACAAGAATAAATTTGAGACCCAGAATACCACCCCGACCTGACAACCTCTAATGAGACCAATAGAAACTCTGTATTGGGCTGAAGGCACTCTGGACTGTTTGACTAATGCTAGAAGGCAGCATGGTTGCCTAAAATGTTACTTAGTGGTGAGAAGGTCTGACATGAAGAAACAATCTCTGCCTCCAAATAAGGCGCCCAAAATCTGACTAGAAGGAGGGGCCTCTTGCTTTTCCGTCACTAAATTGAACTTTGCACAGCTACTCAAAATCTCTAGATGCCTCAATCACGCCCTGTAGTGGGGCTCCCTCTATCTAGGAGGTAGTAAATACATGTCTGGAGGGGAGAGGTCAAGCTATGTTCTCCTCCACATATGGTAAGATAGCCAAAGCATGTCTAGACATCTTGTAAAAGCGAGATACATACTCATCAACGGTCATCCCCCCTTGCCTCAACTCGTCAAACTATTGACATAACCCATATCTTACCCAGCGGGACATGGATGTGTCCATAAATTCCCAATCAAAGATCTCCTGAGTTAAGGAGGAGACCAAGCTAATTTAGAATCAACATAAGATCACCACCACTGTTGGGCTAGCCTACGAAATTATAGAACTGTATAGTCTACCCCATGTGTATGAACCTACCTAATACTCTAAAGTAGCTCATGGAAAGTAGGTAATAACTCATATGTATTCTCGGTTGACCCACCCTAAAACTACAGTGGATCCATCTTCCTCAACCTCTCATATCACTGCTACTACTCATCATACATCACAATAATGATTGTGCTAAAAATCCCAGCTCCTGGAATCAAAAAAATCATGTGTCTTCCTTACCATCCCCTAAACTACGAGCGGCTATCCTATTGGAACCTAACCTCAGGTGGTTGGCCCACTTGGACTGCAATTACTGGCGCCTAGCTAACCGAATCATGAACTCTCAAAATGGCATGCTAATCCAAGGTCACTACCCCGACTCTAATCTGCGATCCCTGGGGTGTACCACACTGTTCCATGATCTCAAGTATCCCAAGAATTCTTAATAGTGTATCCTATAATAGAGGGGTTGTAACATACTCTTGAGAAACCTGATCCTTAGCTCTATCTGTCTCAGTCTCAGGTGAAGCAGCCTTGGCTC
>JBDJHY010190954.1:0-11844 GCA_039654485.1 Withania somnifera
CTTGGGGCAACTACCGAAATGCCCTAGGATGCAAGACACTACGTATTTATCATAAATGACCTGAAGGGTCATTACATCATAATGCCACATATGCATGTACCATGGATAAGGATCAGATAGAAGAATACAACTATGTATGGAATAGAAAGTAAACACACAAAACCTACATGGCACCCCATCCCACCGGTAAGCACAAATAATATAGAAAACCCACCGTGACTCCCCCTTAAGCCCGGTGGGCACACACCACACTAAGGAAAACACACAGGGGCATAGGAAAGTAAAGTGGAGTAGCATCCCTATTACAAAAAACTAGGGCCTCACTCTATCAATGCCAACAACCTGGGGCCTCTCCCCTGCAATACCAATCTTGGACACACACCCTTTGTCAGTTCCAGTAATCAGGGCCTCACCTTTACAATTCCAATCTCGTAACACACCCCCTATCAGTGCCGATAATCATGGACTTGCCCTCACAATACCAATCTCGGACACACACCCCCTATCAGTGTTGGTAATCAAAGCCTCGCCCTTATTATGCCAATAACCAACCAATCAGTAATATACAGGAGTGTCAGTACCAAATAGCAATAATAATATAAATCATAGTGGAAAACGGAGTCCAGGATCAGCCAACGGCCACCAACTAAGAACTCATCTCACTACACTCGTTGTACAGTAACGAAAATCACTCCCAAGTTTAATGGCTTCCACACGATAGGCCAAGACCCGAGCATACAAAAACCCCACACCCTCTAATCCCTCTCACGGGCCCCCGAAATCCATCAGGATAACAGTAATAATACAAGAACTAACCTAACAACCCATCCTACACTACTATCCATATCATAAGCACAAATAATAACCCAGTCTATAATGCACATAAATAAACCTATCCTACCTAGATGCCGATGAAAATTCCTGAAGTAAGCATACTGTGAATCTAAAGCTCCAATGCAGTTGATATCGCCAAAAGCTATAAAATTATAAATCTAGGGATCAAAATATGCAGGATAAGACCCATATTAAAATTAGCAACATGTGTCAGAAAATCAGCCCCATAGCCCAAAAAGTTAAATATATATGCTAGTGCAAAGCCCTCGGCTCGGGGGACTAGTGGTCCAAATCTGAGCTTAAGGCGATAATGAATCGAAGGGCCAAATGAGGTTTAAAGTAATAAAATAGAAATATTTTGCATAACTAAAGAAAAGATAAAGAACAAGAAATACCCAAAAAACTAGCACCACAAACTCCTACGATCACCCGCACAACTCCCCTAGGCTTAAAACACCCAATCCCAGCTCCAAAAACCCAGAACCAAGCAAAGAAACCAAAAGAGAAAATATGGAAATGAAAAGGGGAAATCCCAAATTTATAGACATGCAGGGTCGCTGTGGCTCCCTTTGGGCCACATGTGTGACCTCACCAGGGCAGCCCCCAGGGCACAGGTGTGACTTGTGACCTGCAGCAACACAACAAAAACTTAGGAAATTCCGGGGGGCCTAAAACGAGCATTTAGAGTCCAATTCTAGCAAACCAAAATTGTATTTTGGGTAGAAAACACCATACGAACTAAACAGAATCAACAAAACAACCAACTGTGGCTTTTTCAGAAAAAAAGACCCTAAACTCAAAAGGATCAAAAGGATCAAAAGGAGCTGAACAAGGGACTTTCCACAAACCTACTAAAAATGAGTCTGAACACCCCGGGAAGAAAACCAATTAATAAAATAGACTTAAAATTAACATCCCAAAACCGATGGAATCATCAGAATCCCAATCCAACTCTCTAATCATCAAAACACCACCCAGGCTCCAATATGAGATTCAGCTTGGCTGAATTTCCACAAAGTGATCTAAACTCAAAATAAAAAGCCTAGGACACGAACTTAAGGTCCACCTAGACCAAAAGTTGGTATCTAAAGCTAAAAAAACTATCGAAATTTGATTGTAAGTGTGTTTACTATAATTTCACTCTCGAGTTCCACTGTTTCAAAATTAAAACTTCAAAATAGAAAAACTGTGATAACAAGAAAACAAGTTGCCAGGGCATCGAGCTACCGGTCCCAGAAAGTTATAAACGACTTGGGGAAACTACCAAACAACTCTAAGCAAATGAAAAGATAAAAAGCAAGGAAATGACCGAACGGGTCATTACATGAAAACAAAAATTTGATAATTTTATCATTTCTAGAATGTCAACTTTGGTTTATTAGCACCTTCGTATTTAGTTTTAGCACATTCATGGTGATTTTAAGTGATTTAATGGGATACAGTTGAGTTTTAAAGGAAATGGTTGATGTTTTTCAACATTTGGACTTACAGTGCCCGGATTGGAAATCCAATGGTTCTGTAGGATCAGGAAGTTCTTTTTTTCGTAGATTGAGGTCTCTTTTTTTTCTAAACCCTGGGGCTATTTTGGTCTTTTTAGTGATTTTAGTTAAAAATAGACCCTTAGAGAGTATCAGGTTAAGGAGACCTCGTATGACTATTTTGATGGTTCCATTGAGTTTGGAATATCAAAATTAGTTTGGTTGCATATATGGTTTGTTTTTATGAGATTACAGATGAAACTTGAGGGTCTATTTAGAGTTATAATAATTATTGTGGATTATTGTTGTTGTTTCTGTTATATCTACTGTCATCAGGCCTCGTCCATGTTCGTAGAAGGAGACCACGTTCGCAGAGAGTAATGTAGTCTTATATCCATGTTCGTGGAGTGGTCACAGCATTCGTGAAGAGTCTAGGGCAGGGCAAATATCGGGTTTATGGCAGGGGCCGGCATTTGCGAAAGAGACTTGGGCAGTGAGATCTAAAGCCACACAATGTTTCATTGTTTTCATACCTAGGCCACATTTTACTTATTATGGCAAGAACAAAAAGGAGATTTTCTAGGCTTATTGACTGTCTAAGCCCAATTTCATCACTTTCCCATTACTTTAACATGATTTTTACATATCATTCAAAAGTTTTTACACCAAAACTGGGGTTTTCATGTAAGAACCTGAAAATTATAAAACCTTAATTTGAACCTCAAAATAAATTGGGTTTTAGTTCAAACTGGAAAATTAATTACCCAAGTGTTGAGCAACATGTTTTCACAATAAAAATTTGGATTCGATATTGTGAGCCCAAGGATGATTATTGAATAAAGTGTTAAATATCAACATATGGGTACTCATTGTTGTTATTTCTTGTGGGTAATCTATTTGTGAATAGATTTTTCTCCTCGAAAGATCTATGGAAGGGAAAATCTCACAATTGATAGATTTCCTTGACTTTTAATGTAATTTGAGGTTTATTTAGTCTTTATATCAAGTGTTGGAATTTTGTTCTGGTTGTTTGCAATTTGAGAGAAACGGGTACTCAATTTAAAAACAAGAATTTTTTGATAATGTGATCCTGTGAACTTCATTAAGTTGTATACTTGAACTTGCTATTTGAAATACTTGATTTAGCTTTCATGATTTAATTGACACCTTGGGGTAGCACTTGGACTTATATATGGATTTGGTTGATGATAATTTCCCTTCAATTCGAATTCCTTGTCATGGTTTGATTTATAACTTGATTTATTTATTGTGATGATGCCTTGAGATGACTTGATTGTGCTAGGCCGAATCTTTATAAAAATTATCCCTAATGACTTTATAATGATTTTAAAAAATTAAAATGTGGTGTCCTATTGAAGCTAAGATGATATAAATGAATTATTGAACCATACACTCTATTTGGATTATAAGTGTTTTAATTTGACTTATGTAATCAAAAATGGTATCCTGATGTATAAAGCAGGTCTTTCTTATGTACTTATTTTTGAAATTTTCCTTGATGATTTATTTATACCTTTATAATCGAAAACTGTGATGCCCGTTGAGGCTAATTTGAAGTAGAAATGATAGCTTGATAATGATTTAATAAGACAGGTCGATATTATTGACTTTAGAATTGATATTGTGATATTCCAATGATTTATGCATATTAATTTCTCACATCATAATATTTTAATATGAGACTCTAATTAAGTTTTATGAGCAACGGGAAATGACTTGATAGATAGTCTGAAGTCTATATACAGATGTTCGATATGGGTAGACAGTCTGAGGTTCTTATTTAGATGTCTGAGTTATAGAATAGCAGTCTTGGGTTGTTATCCAGATGTATCAGATATGGAATAAGTAGTCAGAGGTCAACTTTCGGATTCTAAGATATCTATTAGACTGTTTGAGGCTCGTGCTATAGTTTGTGAACTGTGTAGTACATGGAACTCGTGAGTACCCAATGGGTCCTAGATGATACATAAACAAATGCCAGTAGGTGTTTACAGGAGACATACATGTATTGATCCACTTGCATTATATATTATTTTCATTTGATATGTGGCATAGATTATTTGTCTATTTGAGTAATTATTTGAGATTATTTGATATTGTGTTACGGCCTTAAGATTGTTTCACTATTTGATGAGGGCTTATGATTATCTGATTTCTATATTCTCTCGTGTGATCTTCTTATTTCATTATTAGGGAATTGAATATTCATTTGGATTCATATACTCTAGATTTATACTGCTGATGAGGCTCTTGTACATATATAAACTATTACAGGTTGTAGTATTAAAGGATCGGTTGGTGTTAGGGGTTTTTGTTTCCTCTTTATAGTTAGACCAACCATGGATGTTGTCGAGTACCATTTTTTTGTACTCACTCCTTATGTTTTTGCACTTCTTTGCAGTTGTTGAGCCATGTAATTTGTGATCTTCCTTCCTCCATTAATCCAGTAGTACTTAGCGATTGACCGAGGTAGGTTCCCATGCTTTCATAGTGCCTTGGTTTCCTTATGTTGAAGTTTATTGTATCTTTACTTTCTAAGGACCATATTGAAACTATTGTATCTTTCATTTGTATCAAATTATTTAGTGGTTTTGTACAATGGCTACAGGTTCTATGGATGGTCTTTCAATTCATGGATTTGCACCTATGAATTTTATTATAATTTTGTTATGATTTTGGTTTGTATTTAGTAGGTTTTGACATGATATATCACGAGTTAGGCTAACCTTTGGGGATGGGAAGATAGGTACCATTACAACGTGATGTCATATCATTCCAGGTTGTCCATCTTTGATACTCAAAATTCTAATTTACGCAGAAATGGAGAGATGAGAGATGATCATGAATAACAACTCTATCATAAGGAAAAAAAATATCTTTTAAGAAGAACTAAAAGAAGATTTCAATAAAGGAACTCCAGAAATCAATTTTAACATCAAGAAAAGTTACAAACTTTGATCCTTCATTTTTTTAGACTCAAAGTAGTCAACTTCATTACCAAAACGCTTGGAAAAGCACTTTAGAGGGAAGAATTTTAGTGCAAGTATTTTTCAAATATATAAGAGTCAACAGGTACATGAGAGAATAGGAGTAGAAAATTCCTTTAATACTTTTTCCATGGTTAGAGATAGTCTAGAGGAAGATGATGAGAAAGAAGTAACTGATAATAAATAGGAAGGACAATAAAAAGAAGTGAAGATAAAGTGAAGGGACATCGACTAATGGAAATTTGATGGATTACTACTATCACTAACCAAAAATTGAGTTGTGATGGCTTCTACATCCCACCTGTAGATAAGACTAACCCTGGACTATCATAGGTAGTTACGGTCCAGTACCAACTAACAACAGAAAAGAGAAGGGTAAAAAGAGGAAGAAGAATAAAAAACAAAAAATACACAACAGAAAGTTAATCCCCCAGAACCTAGTGTCATGTTTGTCTAGCATCTATATACAAAATAGTACAAAAACACAATCCACAATGAGGCCAAATACTATAGAATATCTATCCAGAGTCCAACAGAACAGTTGTGAAGAAAGAAGGAAGATCGTCTAGCATGAATGTCGACTGCTCATTGTATCTCCTGAAATAACTCCAAATTAGCTTGCATGATTGAGTCTACTCTGATGACTTTTTCTAAGACCTGCATCATAAAAATATTCATAAGTGTAGCATGAGTACAAAAAACAAAGGATACCCAATAGGCATCACAGGATAAATGGGAAAAAGTAACCATAAGCAAGGTAAAGAGCGATTATAAGAAAATAGGGTAATAACACATAATGGACGATAAAAAAAAGATAACTGCATTAGTAGCTAGTAAGTACCGTGAAGGAACTATTAGTGTTTGTTCCATATAATCTAACAAAATATGAAGGAAAGTCAACTATCTAGGTATAACAGCAAAACTTGGGCCATAAGCCAATCATGACCAAACGCGACACATACCTGGAGCTCAAATAAACTAGAAAATATTTGAATAATGAAAAACTACCAGAAAAATGATAGTAGGTCAAGAGGTGAAGCTTAAGTCCCATACTTCACAATACAAACTGAGTCAGAAATCGAACCTAAAAATAGGCTCGTGGGCCCCATTACCCGAAATAATAAACCTAAATTATCGGTACGAAGGCCTCAACCCAAGTAACATGCTGTTTATTACGCTTAATTGGACCTTTAGAAGGCCCTCAATTGGCCAAGAAACGTTTGCACAATCAAGAAAAATCTCAAGAAACAAAATCAAAAATTAAAAAATGCAACATACCTAAAAAACTAAGGACAAGGCTTGCACTATCACACTAAGCTCATCCAACCACAATCCCATCTAGGAGCCAATAATTAACACATCAATTATCCTAAAATTTAGAATTCACCAAAAACTCCAATGAAGAAGAAGGGAAGGAAACACTTACCAATTAAGACATTAAGGAGTCAAGAACCTCTTCCTGACACTCCACCAACAATAACCAATAATTTCCCTTGAAAAACTCAAGAATCTCCCAATGATTTAAGAAATTGGATGGAAAATTCATGGTTATATGTTTGAAAAACTGGGAAATGGTCGCTAAAAGACCCAGCAGCAACTGATAAATCGGTACCCTCCGATTTATCATGACCCAATAATGACCAATTTATGGGTCAAATGGATCGATAAATCAGTACCTATAAATTTTTTAGACCTCTAACCAATTTATTGATCACTAATTTATCAGTCAAAAGGTTGATAAATCGATCTTCCACAATACAACAAATCCTAGAGTTTCAAAAAAGGACTCATGATAGAAACGAAGCCCAATTTTGATAAACAAAATATGCATATTACATGAAAAGCATATTTCGGACTCAATATAATTGACAAATCAACTAGTGGAGTTCGTTTGAACTATAAAAATGTCAAGTTTGAGTGGTCTAAATAGTGTGACAAAAGTTTCTAAGAGTTGAAAACTAAGCTGACCCTGGCTCCAATATTAATCCTCCCAAAAGTACAAAGGTTTTTGTCATCTACTGTGATGCTTTGAGAGTTGGAATCAAGTGTGTTTTTATGCAAAAGTGTAAAGTTATAACACATGTGTCTTTACATCTTAAGGTTCAATGAGAAGAATTATCTGAATCATGATCCTGAGCTAGCTGTTGTTTATGCCTTAAACATTTTGAGGAATTACTTATATAGTGTGAATGTGGATATTTTTACTAAAAGCATAAGTCTACATTATGTATTTAGACAGAAGGAGTTGAATCTCCATCAGAAAAGGCGGTTAGAGTTGCTAAAAGACTATGATATGACCGTGTTGTACAACCCGACAAAGAAAATATGATGGAAGAAACAATTAACTGGTTGTTTATGGGTAGTGTGATACACATTTATAAGTATAAGAAGAAATTAGCTGAGGAGGTGCACAGGCTTGCACACTTGAGGATCAGACTAATTGGTGCTAAGGATCGAGGTATGTTGTTTCAAAATGTTATCGAGTCATAGTTGTTTGTTGAATAGAAAAAAAAGATAGTTGTGGTCTAGTTTTACTTCAGCTAAAGGTCCAGTGCATAAGAAAAAGGTGCAGGTTTCTCCCAAAATGTAGGGTGCTCAGATATCAGGGTTGACTTTGTGTTCTAGATATTGGTAACCTATGGTTGAAAATTTTATGAGAGGATCATAGTTCCAGGTACTCCATCCTCCCTAGTCCTCCTAAGATGTATAGAGACCAAAAAGAAGTTTACTGGTGGAATGGAATAGAGAAGGACATAGTTGATGTTCTAGCTAAATGTCCTAACTACTTGTAGGTTAACATTGAGCAGCAGAGGCAAGTAATTGAAATTCAAAACTTTGATATTCCTTCTTGGAAGTGTTGGATTATAAGTATGGACTTCATCATTGGCATACTGTGTACGAAGAAACAATATGACTCTATTTGGGTGATTGTAGTTAGGATGACCAAGTCAGCCCATTTACTTCTAGTTCATACCAATTAATTAAGAAAAGGATTATGGGAGGATTTATCTCTAATAGATAGTTATAATGCATGGGGTTCCATTGTCCACTGTCTTAGATAGAGGTGTGCAATTTATTTCATATCTTTAGAGGTCATTTTAAATGTTCTTGGTACCTAGGTTCATCTCAAACCAAATTTCCACCCATAGATAGATGGTCAAGCAGCGAAGACCATTCATGCCCTCGAGGATATGCTAAAGCAATACACAATTAATTTCAAGGATTATTGGGATGAACTCTTTACTTTGATAGAGTTCACGTACAACAATAGCTATCACTCCAATATTCAGATGGCCCCATTTAAGGCTCTGTATATAAGGAGGAGTAGGTCTCCCATTGGCTGGTTTGAGGTTGGAAAGCTAGCCAAGATAGGGCTAGAGTTAGTTCATGATGCTACGTAGAAGGTTCAGATCATCAAAAACATATTGAGGACAACTCAGAGAAAGGAGAAATCTAGAGTTTGAGGTATATAATTGGATTTTCCAGAAGGTGTCTCTGACGAAAGGAGTCATGAGGTTTGGTATGAAAGGAAAGTTCTTTTAGTCCCTACTATATTGGTTCATATCATATTTTGAGGAAGGTTGGTAATGTATCTTGCTAGCTAGACCTTACAAAAGACCTAGGAATCGTACACCCAATCTTCCATGTGTCTATGTTAAAGAAGTGATTGAGAGATCCTTTCTTAATAGTTTTAGTATAGACTAATGGTATTAGAGACAACCTTTCCTATAAAGAGGTACCAATCCAGATCTTAGATTGTCAAGTGCAAAGATTTTGAAATAACGAAGTATCTTCAACTAAAGTCCTATGGAAAATCAATCATTTGAGAGAGCAACTTAGGAAGAAGAAGTACGCATGATGAATATCTACCCATACTTATTTACTTCTAACACATGTTCTGCTTGATGTAATTTTTTCCACACTCTTTAGTTATTCCTTTAAATTTCCATGGTCTATCTCAACTTTTCATGAGCTTCCATATATGTATTTGTGTTAGGTGCATTAAGTTATGCCTGTTTTAGTCAAATAAGTTGGTGTTGTGTACATTTCTAATTCAACTCAATTAGGATCATATACATGAACAGTTTCATTCAGTCATTTAGCCTTCCTAGGTTACTTCTTTTCAGTCTTAGTCTTCATTCGAGGATTAATGAACCCAAGGAAGAGATATTGTAATATCCTAATTTTTCCTTGTTATTTTAGCATGTATTTCATGGTGTTTATGAATGAAATAATGTTTCGTGACCTCTTTGAAAGGATTAGAATTGAATGGTGGTCATTCCGACTTTTAAACAATAGTTTTTGGAGGTTAAAAAGTCACCTTTATTTAACTTGGGAAGTTTAATATGTGGGGAATGTGTCACTGTGGTTTAGGGTGTGTAGAGGAAAAGGTAATGAGGATAGGAAAAACATTGAACGTGTCCCGCTACCTCAGTTAGGGAGACACTAAGCATGCCATACTGTCTAGTTTAACATAACATGAGAGTGACACTGTGGGTGTTACTAAGCGTGAAATTCTTCTACTATTCCATTATTTTTTTGAGGTATTTATATCCTCTTACCTAAAATCCTCTTATTAAAATATATAGTTTTAGGCTCTATATGAGGTTTAAAACACTCATACAAATACTTATTTCCTAAATCTCCAAAAGTTCCAACACTTAGAAATGAAAAAGGAGAAGAAAGACAAATGTATTCTCTCTCAAACTTCTCTTAGGCTAGGAATCTTCCCAAGGGGATTCAATAATAGTAGTACACCAAGGAATTTAATGCAAAATGAATTCTATCCAAAGTGAATTCAAATAGGTATGTAGGACTTTAACGAGTGTTTCCTTCCGCTTTTGGTTCTATATTCTCTCAGTTTCAACTTCAAGTTACAAGTTGAGATTCTAGGGTTTATCCCAAATACCTTATTCATGATGAATTTAGTTCTTCCAACATATTCCATAATGATTATTGTTGATTTTACATGATGTTTATATATTATTTCATGAAATTATATATCATTATAAATTGAAGTCAAATTCCTTTCAGAATACTATTAAGTGAAGTTTTCATGGTCATGTTCAATTTTTGTAAGAAAGTTTTTATACATGGTCAAATCATCATAAGTTTTGGCTTTATAAAGGTCTACGATGTTTTACAGTGTTAGTTAGATTTTCATAAAATATTAGCTTGACAAAATTTTAAGCCCCCATCAGTAAAATCAGAAATCTTGGAAGACTTATAGTTGTGCAAACATTTAAGACCAGTCTACAATAGATTATTAAAATATTCAAAATACCTGAATTACAGGTTTATACAATATTTATATACTTATAAATGCAAACAAGTATCAATTAGATAAACAATTTATTCAGATTGTTAGTTTATTCTTTCATGGTCAATTGGATACTAAGATATGCCTAATGAATTATGCCAAGAGAAGTCATTATTATTAGTTTCAACTTTTAGGAGTAGTATTAGCACAGAGTATATAATAGACTTTCACTTTCCATATGAGGGGGATACTCAAATATCATAAACTATGTGCCATTGAGGATATTCAGCCTATAAGAAATTAGACTTATTTTAGCTTAGTGGATTCACTAGAAAATTCGTGAGTACTTTATATTCTGGGCAAGGTATAGGGGGATATACATCATAGAACTATATGTCGAACATTGTGGTTCCTCAGACGAGGTACATCATTTGTAGAAACTCCCACTTGTGTTCAACTTACTGTCAAATTAACATAATTTGCAAACTAAATGTTTATCAGATTTGATTGACTTATAAAATTCAATACTTACTTTAGGTTATATCTTTCCTCTAGTAGTTGTTGACTTAAATGTTAGTTATCATTCTTTCATATTTTGTATTGGTATTTCACAATTTATCTCTAGTTTTAACTACTCAGGTGTTCAGTTCAATCAATTTACTTCTTTTATAAATAAATGGTTATTATCTTAACTTTATTAATGAGTTTAGTCTTTAATATGAGTTTTAAATCATTCTTATCACTTGATGTATAAAATACATACATCTTTCATACATAATTGCATGATGTTTTTGCTTAGTTTCAGACTCAATTCAGTCATCGGTCTAGTCTAGTATTTGTTCAATTTAGTATCATATTTAATCTATACCTATCACATGCATTGAATTCTTACATATCAGTATATTCCACATACTAATGCATACTCTATGTTATAATATTTAATAATACAGAGTTGTTTAGCAATCCTCATGCTCAAGGATGATTGGATTCCTACATCCCACGCCACTTGTGAGTCATTATGATTCTGGTACCAAGATTATTAAATTATCATCTCCTAATAATAATATTTCATATTTATCATTTTCTATTTGAGTTAGCTAAGGACTTGTCCTGGAAATTTATCTAGTTAGTTTTAGTATGACTTTTAGTGTAATGACCCTTAAGGTCATTTTTTTTTATGAATACGTGTTATCTTGCATCCTAGAGTATTTTAGTAGTTTCCCCAAGTCATTTATGACTTGCTGGGACCGATAGTTCGGATCCC
>JBDJHY010190962.1:0-11843 GCA_039654485.1 Withania somnifera
AGAAAGAGAAGGAATATCCATGGTGTTGCTTGTTGCTTCCATCAGGTAGGTTAGATTTGATGAGTAGTAGACTGTGTTAGTTTATATACTTGTAAATTCGAATTAATGGGAGAGATCATGTCTAGCCTACGGGTATGGAGTTGAGGTGGATAAAATATATAAACTAGCTTTAAGCCCTAAAAAGCTATATGATTGTTGGAATATATATTATTTGTTGATTCTAAGTATTGTTATAAGATATTTTTCCTCGAGTATCCAAAGGGGATTGTTGTGAACAACGTTATGAGGATATGATCTTCCTAGTTGTTCTTTTGATGAACCGAGTTGAGTTATGAGGATTCTATGATGTGTAGATATATATTGTTGAATAATAGTGATAGTGGAAATGTTAGTGTCTAAGTTGTGGTAATAGTGAGCAAGTGTTAGTTATCGAATAAAGAATGAGTAACAAAGACTTCGAAAGTGACTTGTATGCTAATTGTTTCACCTTGAATGTGTTATGAAATTCTTGCTTAATATTGACATGTATGCTTTATATATTGAATGTCCGTGAGAGGCTAATATAAAGAATGATGATTTGTTGAGTTGTGCCCATGAGAGGCTAAATTGGTGATTACGATGAATTATTGATGAAACTCTGTGCGAGGCTTGTTCATTAATGATAATTCCTTACATTGATTCCATGAATGACTTTTTGATAATCAAGATGAATTAATGAAATACTGGTTGTGAGAGGCCCATAAATTTGGTAAATGAAAGATCTTGATCTATAATAATAATATATAAAAATGATGCCTTGAATTAACAAGGTTGATGATATGTCTTGGTAATGGCCAAAAGTTGAAGACAAATATTGATCGCTAACTAAAAGTGAAAAGATTTATTATTGGCAGATGCTCGCTAATTGACTACACGTCCACTTATTGGCTATATGCCCACTTATTGAATATTTGGACAATGTCAATAAGACTCTTGGCCCGTTATTATGCATGTGGCATTATTAATAATTAAAAAATTATAATAAAATCATTTAAAGTGGTGCACTCGTTGAATAATCTCAAAAAATGATCCCGAAGCACCAATAAATAAATTGAACTTTTTGAAGGAATATTCACAAAGGCTTAGTATTGAGGTTTGAGTTCTCCAGTATGTTCATTTGATCGTGTATTGAATTGTATTCTTTAATGATAGTATTCTTGAAGTTTATTTTATTATATTTATATAAAAAGATGAAACTCGGTGCTTACTTGTTATATGATAATTTTCTTAATTTATTGTATTTTTATAATCCTAACTTACCTGATTGGAGGTTATAATTATTTAATGTTATAAGGTAGTGGTTAGTTGTAAGCCTGATGGAATGGTATAACCCACTTATACCAGGTCGATCCTAAAGATTTGGGTAAGTATAGAAGTAATGCAAATGAAGGAGTTAATGTGAAAAAAAAGTGGTGATAGTGATAACTTAGCACTTAATTGTTATTATGATGTAGATTAATGAGGCTAGATTAGATTAGTGGTAAATATAATATAGATGAAGTTAGAAGAGTAGGTTGATGATGTAACTTAACATGTGATAATGTTAATACACTCTGGCTAGATTATACGTGATTTAAGCTGACATAATTTCTTTATTTGATCTATTTTATGATAATATGCACTAACACTGATCGATTGATGATGCCTACTAGTATATGTTCTGTATTGACCCTACTCTTCTATATTTTTTGGGTGTAAAATGGATACATGTTAGTTTTGCATTCACTAGATGGAAGGTGATACTTAATATCAACATCTACATTTTGTTCCCGACAGATATTGGAGTCTTTGTATTATTTATCTTATTGTCAACCTAAGCTATAATAGGTAGCTTTTCTTGCATGTCTGCCCAGGTCTTGAGGTAGTAATATATATTGTAGGAGGTTTTTGTAAAATGTTTATCTTATTGGTTTTTGATGTATGTTGTTATATTTATTCTATTATTTCCTTAAAAATAAAAGCCTTTTTAGTATTTGTATTGGATAATAAGGGTTCTCCTAACTATTTTTTGTATAAGTGCCCGTAAGGCCTGTTAATCGGTTCATGGCATTATGATAGTAATGAAATTACTAGATTGTTGTGATTTTGTATTGATGACTTATTTACCTTGGCCTATTCATTTTAGTATTCATTCCTTGAGTCTATTATTCTCTCTCATTATGCACCATTAGCATCGCGGGTGAATTTGTATATTGGGAACTGAGTGGGTATTAATGGCTTCTTTACGAGGCAGTGGTACAACTAGTGGGATATTTCCATGAGTCATAGACTAATTCATGAAAGGAGGGTTTCTCGTAGATAGTTCAAAGGTGAGATGATGGTACTTGACGGTTGTTTAGATTGATCTTATTTTAATGTTGATGTTTTATCATTTGAGTTGGATTTGAGATCAGTTGTTATTGGATTATCCTGATCACATGGTTTAATATTAATACTTCCCTACAATATGCATATGTGATTTTGATAAATCTATTGGATAGTCATCTGTTTGCATGTTATAGTTATGGGAGGTTCAGTAGGTGTGTTAGGGTAGTTGGTGCTCGCCATCACATTGTGTAATGACAATTATGGTCATTTATGATAAATATGCAATGTTTTGTATTCTAGAGCATTTTGGTAGATTCCCCAAGTCATTGATGACTTGCAGGGACCGACAGTTCGGATCCCTGGTGACTCGATTGAGATATATCTCAAATTTCCTATTTTAGAGCCTAAAACTTACTCGTTGACCAAATTTAACTTTCTTTTAAGACGATCTTGGAATAAAATTT
This sequence comes from Withania somnifera, assembly GCA_039654485.1. NCBI lineage: Eukaryota > Viridiplantae > Streptophyta > Magnoliopsida > Solanales > Solanaceae > Withania > Withania somnifera. The sequence goes on from JBDJHY010190962.1 coordinate 2,811, forward strand.
TGATTATTCCGTTAGCTTCGAGATGATGATTTTATGCTAGGTGAGGTGCTGGTATAATTTTGGGACTTGTTGTTGCATTTTTGAGGTATTAGTCGAGAAGTGCATTTTTAGCTTTCTTGGATTTGAGTGGCCAATATAAAAGACCTGTATTAGATCCGAAATGTTGCTTCCATGTTGTTTACATATTTGGTTTTTCCAAATTAGACTCTGAATGCATTTTGAGTGGTGATTCAGAGCATATTTCTTCCTTGGTTTTGCTGTTAAAACCTGTAACTGGTGCAGGTCATGTAACTCTATGCGATTGGGGTGGACCTTCACATGATTGCGATTTAGTGATCAATTGTGCTTCACGATCACGAGCCTAGCTCATGCGATTGCGATGAACCTCCTTCCTCAGGCACTTTACGCGATTGCGAGCCCACTGCACGTGATCGTGATGACCAGCCCCCAGGTACTCTATGCAATGGCAAGGTAAAGGCATATAATCATGACGAATACTATGCTTGGCAATATAAAATTTTATACATGATCATTCCATTTTATTTCAATCAAAACATTGTGAGTCCTTCAGTTTTAAGGGAAGCAAAAAACTTTTCCCAAACAACATTCCAAGTCCAGGAAGATCTTCTCAACATTTTCCTTTGATTTCCCCACGAATTTGGGTAAGTTTTCTTCTCTTCTTTTTCATAAATATCTTAGTTTCCACCATTAATAACACCAAGAGTTGAGGTTGACAAAATCATCCCATAATCTGTTGATTTTTGTGTAATTACTTGTTAATTGATTATACATTGTTCCTAGGATTGTCGTTACATCATAATTCCAATGTTAAATTCATGAAGATTAAATTTTTTCCCCTTTATGGTTAAATCTGTCCAGGCTATTTGAAGCCCTTCCGGCACACGAATTATACTCAATTTTGGAGCACGGGTTCATAATGACATTGGGAACTTCATAGTGAAGTTTTTTTTTTTTCATTTCGGTGAACGGTCCCTGCAATTTAGGCCTAGACTGGAACTTAGCACAAAATACATAGTTAGACTCATATTAATATATAGAATTAATTGGCACAAGTTTCAGATCATTTGGAGTACGTTTGATATCAGTCGGAGTACGATTCGTGATATTACACAGTTTTGTCGTCGGACGACAGGTAGGCTCCGTTGGGATATCTCTAGGCTTATAGCCTTAATAACTATACTAAATAACATCCTTGGGTTGGGTAGCTAGGTTGTATAGTACGCTATATCATTCTTTCATCCGTTCTATGTTGACATTGATAATTTGGAACCCGAGTGATATGGGGACCGAGACTTAGCATTTGATTAGAGATACCTGTGTGGGGCATAGAAAGTGGATATTTCATGATTATATGATATATATATATATATATATATATATATATACATGTTGTTGATATGTTGTGCATTCATGACACGAGAGGCCAGGCCTATGGCTCGGATGAAAGTGCATTGGGGCTGGGTAGTATCACCACCTGATTTATGAGCCATAATGGCAACTGATTATTTGATGATAAAGTTAATAACGGCATAAAAAAATAAATGATAAAACTTTAATAAAAATATAAGAAATTATTATTTATTATTTTAGTCTCAACATTGTATCGAAAACCCGGTAATACCATTTACACTTGTTTTAGTCTAAGCTTTACCTCCTGGCATCGGGAAATATCTTTTTACTAATAAATGTTAGGAGTTGAGACCGACTCTACTCGACAGTGAGTACAACACTGGGACTTGAGTCATCATCGTACAGTAGTGAGTACAACTTTTTGACAAACATGGTACTACTGGTTGTGGAAATAGGATGATATTGATTTATCGAGGACCCTACATAATAATACCATACACTGACTTTGTATGCCTTGAATTTTTGAGTACAACTAGCAGATATTATTGATTTAAGGCACAAGGTGCCGGCTGGATAACATTAATTTGAGGCACAAGATGCCGCTGGATAATACTGATATGAGGCATAAGATGCCAGTGGATATTATTGATGTGGGGCACAAGGTACCTGTTGTGATTCATTGTGGTTTTATAATTGGGATGTGAGGTTCTGATGACGATCATGTGTATATTTACTTTTTGCACTTGTTTTCTTCAATGTTCTCATAGACCAAATAGGGGATCCATGGGTAAGCATGTTCTCTGTGTACGCTGCAGTTCCTTAAAGGGGACTTGTCAGCATTTAATTGCTTTCCTTTACTATCTGTATTACTATGTAGTTGTCCTTAATAGTTACTTGTTGCTTCATGTTTTGTGGTATTAGTGCCTTACACTTTTATTCAGTTATGTATCCTTTCACTTGAGGTTACCGGTATACCGACCATGTTCAACTTCTTTCTTCCTTGATTCCCATTCATTGTGTTATATTTAACATATGTTGTTGCAAGGATGTCGGGCATATTTTCTTCCATTGCCTGAGATCCTGTTATATGATTAGCTAGCGATATCAGTCTATGAGACACTTGACTTGTATTTGAGTTGCTAGTTTCCTATATTGTACTATTTTCTTCTGTGACCCCTTTTCATATACTCTGTTATTTACTACTTTTATTATTGTTATATGCTCAATGGGCCCTTGAAGCCTACTGGGTATGGGTTACTTTGGTGACTTATACTCATACTACACTTGCACATGTCTTGCTCCAAGTACAAGTTCCCATTCGTGATACAGACATCTATTCGTTCAGATCTTCTTCATATCAGAGATTTAGGGTGAGCTTCGGGTCTAGCTTATTCTTGCTTATTTTTATATTTATGTTTTATTAAACCTCCATTGTATTTCAGAGACAGTTGTACTAAACATATTTTAGTTTTATCATTTCTGTACTTAGTGGTTCATTTGACACTGATACCGAATTTTGGGTAAATTATGTTACTCTTTAAGACTTTCTCTTACCATTATCTTTGATTTTGAAATAGTTTTACATTTATCCGGACTATAGGGTTGGTTCTTCTACTAGTGGTATAGTAGCTGCCATAATGATCTGCGAAATTGGGTCATGATAATTTGGTATCAGAGCCTAGGTTCATCGGTGTCAGTGTATAGAACCAATGTCTAGTAGAGTCCTATGGATTAGCACAAAGACGTCTGTTACTTATCTTCGGGAGGCTATAGTGACATTTCAGAAAATTGACTCTTTCATTTGAATCCTTTATCATGCTTATATCCTTGAAGGTTTCTTGAAACAAATCTCATTCAGTATTCTCACTCTTTCACAAATGTCGCGCACATGTTTAACCACAGCTAAGAGAATGACTGAGGCACCAGCTAAAGTGCCTACTCTAGCTACTACTACAGAGGTTCTTCCCATTCTCGCAGCACCTATTACAGCATCAGCTGCGGCACCGATAGCAGCACCTATTCCCACACCTGTTGCAGGTTCATCTCCAGATATTTTCAGCATGCTATGGCAGCTACTTAGCGCCTTTGGAGGCCCTCCTACAAATGGTACACAGCAAGCAGTCCCAGTAGCTTTTGTATTTTTTATTGGCAATTAGGGATACTTGTTGAGTACCTGTTATATTTTCTATACTCACCCTTACTTTTCTACATTATGTGTAGTTGTGAATCCCGGTACCATCTGACTTTCTTTCTGAGTCCAGAGCCCAAAGTTTTAATTTTAGTATAGATACGAGGTAGTTGCTTGTTGCTTTTGTGGTGGTTCATGAATTCTTTCACTTTATATATTTTATTGAATTTCAGAATGTAGACATTTTGAAATTGATAATTTATTATTGAGTTTCAAATTTTTATATTCGCTCTATAATGACTTGTACACAGTGACACTAGTTTTGGACTGGCTTTTAGACTGGTTGTTTTGTATTGAATCTTCTATCTTCTCGCTGACTCATTCTATTTTCTGCATTTACTCTTATAGTTGTTATTAGGATTACCTGTCTAGGTGGGTTAGGACAGGTGTTATCACGACATGAATTTTAGATCGTGACATATACACTCATATAAATAAGATATATTTTATGTACAGCGGAATATATTAATACGGTTATATTTAAACCGCATATTTTTAATTTGAAACTCAACTGGAATTTGCCTTAGAAAGCGCCTCTAATCATATCTAAAATTAATATTATAGTTTCCTTGAGATTTTTTCAAGTAAATATTATATCATCCAATTGAAATAAATCATGGTTAGGCATTAAAAAAACATACCGTGTGTATATATATACTAGTTTAGTGTATACGTTTTACGCGTGTTCCTTATTAGAGAATACAATTAAAAAAATCTTGATCAATACTTTGATTAGAGGCTTTATCTAAAAGAGAACATTCAATTAATTTTTTTTATTTAGGATAAAATTCATTTAATGTAATATTGAGAAGTATTTGACATACTCTTCAAATTTCTTAAGTTTTTTAATAAATATCAGATGTTGGTTTATTATCTTATTTGTTGGGATGAGTAGTTGCAACTGGTTGCAGGTATTTATCTAGTTATATACAATAGTGGTCTTGCTAGTACTGAAGCAAAGATAACTATTAACCATTTCTAATTCATGTCATCATTAATTAGAAGTAGAATTCCAAAAAGTAAACATTACATAGTTATATTTTCTTGATGAAAATAACTCTGTTGATTGAGTATTAGTGCTAAAAAAAATATAAAATATTGAGCTTCTGAAGCCTAATAAGCTCTTACACCTAGAGGTATAAGGTTTCAAAATGGAACTCCTAATTATTCTTGTTTCGTCTCATTTTCTAAGATCATTAACATTCACCAGTGAAGTTTAGCTTTCAAGAAATCCTAATAGATCATAGAGTTTGAAAATAGATATTGGACTCGTCATGTAGAGTACTTATTTAAATTCGATAAATTTTGATCTTTTGAAGAGAGTTCAAAAGATCAATAGTATGGAGTTTTTACTATCTATTACCATAGATGGATTTCCACAATGGGAGGTTGAAAGAAAAAATAAGTGGATGGTTAGGAAGACCAAGAAATTTTCAAATAAATCCAATGTGAGCCAAGCCTTGCTTGGCGATAATAGCCGAAGGTAAAAAAAGAGGCATTTTCGGGTCTACAACAAACAAAAGACGGAAAAGGGGGTGGTCGGAGGATGACAGAACAATCACGCCTATGCTATTTGTTTGCAAAATTGTGCTTAATTTATATGTGGAAATTTTTCCTAGATCTCTTCGTTAGCTGGGGGAAGAATCTGCTTGAATCAGTTTTTTAGAGAAATGTATCGAGAGAGAATTGGATTTGGTTAGAGAATGTGTGGTTGGGTCTTATTAGAGGTTTAAGAAAACATGTACTAATTACCAAATCACATTTTTATTAGGTACACTTTCTCTTTGGGGTAAATATAGAGTTAAGAAAAACTCTTGTTTATTAACAAAAAATAATGGTGAACGTACTTATTCTTTTTTCAAAAACTAAATATCCAATTGATAAAAATGGAAGAAATATGATTAGGGTCGATTGATAACCCACATCGGAAGGCATTCCAACCAATAAGGCCGATACTTTGGATCCTTCTTGGAAGAAGTGGAAGATATTGTCAATAAATAGAAGTACGTCTTGCTTATTAGATCGTGCTACTTTGAAATCTGATGGTATTTTTCATAGCAATCCAAGGGGTTGGTTTACTTTTGGGTATGCTTTATTTTTTTCTTTGCTTTTCTTCATCAGACATATTTGGCATGGTGCTAGAACCTTGTTCAGTGATGTTTTTACTGGTATTGACCCAAATTTAGATGCTCAAGTCAAATTTGGAGCATTTCAAAAACTTGGAGATCAAACTACAAAAAGACAGGCAACCTGATACAACATTGATTTGATATCTTTCTTTCACCCTTATTTTCTTTCTTTTACTTCTCTAGATATTGATAGGTGTACTAGAAATTTTTTTATTTGAATCAACTTTGTTTTTACTCTTATTTGTTCTTTATCTAGAAGATGATTAAAAAAATGCTCACACGATGTGTTATTAGCTCAATGGTAGAGCATGCCCCTAATAATTGTGTCGTTGTGCCTGCACTATGAGGGCTCACGCCACATGACCCATTAAAGTACGAAAGTCAAGATCTTTCAAAAAATGGAAGGCTTGTGGGATTGATGTGAGGGGGAAGGTATGGCTATATTTATGGGAGAACTCCAGGAGAATATGAAGCGCATGGATACAAGCTATTCCTTAGAATAAAAGACAATTTCAAATCCTTTTTGTCTAAGAACAAGGAAGCTATCAGTAATGCAACTATGAATCTTATGGAGAGTTCCTTGAGGTTGGTTAGGTGATTGTTGATTTTTTTGCCTTGGAGAAGGAATAAATGGAAGAAAAGGGGTTGATATTGTTACAATCTGATCCATTATCAGACAGCAATCCTAACCCTGACGAATCATTCCTTTTCGATATATAAAATGGGGATTTCGCCAAGTTGATTTTAGGAAATGTCAAATCAAATGTAGTTCAAAGATAAGAATATGAAGTCAAAATTCTATTTTTTTGAAATAAAATAAAAATTATATAGTAACATTAGAAAAAAGATGAACAAGATATGTTTCTACAACTTAAATAAATACAAAATCAAATAGAATAATCTAAAAGTAAGTGATTTCATAAGGGGTTTCTAGGGATTTCTGAAGTAAGTTATTTATCTTATTATAATATTATTAATCAATGATTAGATCCGCATATATTTTGAAAAGAGAATAATCTTATTCTTTAAGAATAATAAAGTATTGACAGTTTTCAATTAAATATGAAAACGTGACTAAATTGTTACTAGTTACTCTTCGGGGAGGAGTGGAAGAAGGAGGGATTCTCAAATGCGGAAAAAGATTCAATAAATTTGAAATAATTGAATGAGGAGTTGTATGAGGTGAACATATCATGTACGGTTCTGTAGAGTGGTAGTAAGGGTGATTATTTATCAATTTTTCCTCTATTACCCCAAAAAACCAAACTCTACCTTGTGTAAATTTGCCAGAGTATGATTAACCTATGTATTTGAAATCACTTCTTACTCATTAACAAATTTCTTCTTCCAAAGCTCACCCCATTTGTTCTGATCGCGAGAATCCAATAAGTTCTCCGGGTGAAAAAACATTAGTCATTCTATCTTTTGATACCAACACTTTTGATGTTATTTGACGTACAACAATTTCTATACGCCTATTATGTAGAAGTGGAGTATCCTCTACTCAATATATGATTTCCTTCCCAGAGGGATATGGAAACATTAAATTCGCAAATTTTGAACTTTTCTTTGATTCTTGACACATGTCATGCTGGATTTGAAGAAATAGAAATGAAAGTCTAATTCCTTTAGAGAAATCCCCTAGTATATGAAAGACTGAAAAAGTACTTTCGTTGTTGTGGAATAAGAAGCCTTCATATCTTAATGCACATATTTAATTTATTCGAAGCTATTAGAGTGGGATTCACATTTCCCTCTTTCATGGACACATATCTTTTCGGCTAAGGAATGGGAAATCTTTCTCTTATTACGTGAATCCAATTTTCATTTCATCTAGGAAAAGCCATCTTTTTCTCAACAATATCATTGTCATTTGATCTATTAACGATTCGTTGGATAGGAATAGGTTTGATAAATACTGATAACTCTGGTATGGCTATCAAAATTTTGAGCATCAGCATGTAGGTTCCAGATCCAAGTGGTAGTATCATGCCCTTTAGCTATTATCTTGAGAAATGATCTGGTCTGGACCATTCCTCAAAGTTGGTAGAGGAATCGTTACATGGAAACTACAAAAAGAAGAAGAATGAAGTGAAGGATAAATGTATATACATATGTATTGAATAATACATCAAATGATTAATGATGACTCGAATCCGTATTTTTCTATAAAAAATAGAAGCATTGGTTTGAATCAATTGTACATTGAATAAAGAATTGAATATTCATTGATCAAATCATTCACTCCATAGTTACAGACGTATGATCATTACTGTTTAGGTAGGTTATTCTATTCCACCTCTTAGAAAGAAAAAAATTTTAATAAAATACTTAATAGCATGGCGATACATTTATACAAAACTTCTACCCCAAGCACACACAGTGGAAATGTAGACAGTCAAGTGAAATCTAATCCATGAAATAATTTGATCTATGGACAACGTCATTGGGGTAAAGGTCGTAATTCCATAGGAATCATTACCACAAGGCATAGAGAGGGAATTCATAAGTGTCTACTCTATAAAATAGGTTTTTGATGGAATGAAAAAGACATATATGACAGAATCGTAACCATAGAATACGACCCAAATTCAAAATGCATACATTTGTCTCATACACTATGGGGAAGGTAATAAAATATATATTTTACATCCCAAAGGGGATATAATTGGAGATACCATTGTTTCTTGCACAAAAGTTCCTATAAAAATGGGAAATGTCCTATTAGAACGGAAAGATCTACTAGATAATGAACTATTGGTTCTAATCCATCTCTGACGATTAATTAACAATTCGGAGTGTTTTTCATATGTATTCTTAATAAAATAGCTCTTATATATATAGATGTAGGAGGATCTGTTTTGAATTAAGAATCCCCTTTGACATTTCTTCATCTATAAATAATTCTCCACCTGAAAACACAAAGCCAGGGTGTTGATCTTTGATTAGGAAAAAGAGTGGATCTACAAGGTCCCAAATGAATTGGCTTATTCAGAAAAGGCCATCAGAGCATTTAGATTTTCAAGAGAAGATAACGATATGAATCATTTGAAAAAAAAAAAAAAACATATTCATTTTGTAGAAGATCTTTTACAAGATCAATTCTGATTGGCTCTGGTTCCTTTAAAGAATTTGGTTTGTGGGACTATATATGGAGAAATTCAGCATAAATTGATACCGACACGATAGAATTTGGTAACCTCAACTCCATTAACAACTGTCACGACCCGATTTCTCGGAGTCATGATGGCACCTACTATCCGCCCAATAGGAGAACCAAACCCTGTAGTCCGTAGCCCAAGCGGAGGACTACAACAGTATATGCGGAAAATAATAATATGTAAT
>JBDJHY010190971.1:0-11843 GCA_039654485.1 Withania somnifera
AAAAGAATAGCAGTAATAAATTTGTGGGATATGGAAAAATATTTTTTTTAAATTATTCAATCATAACTTCAACAACCTTTTCAAATAATGGTTTATCTTTATTTTCAGTAAAACGAGTTGTAATGTTATATACATGTAAAAAAACTTCAGTAATATTTTGGATAATACAAATTAGAAAAAATATTTTTGGCTTCATAAAATTATTTAAAAAATGTTACAAGTTCATTTACATTATCCCAATCATTATTAGTAAGTTTAAATTTGGGATTAGAAGTATGTCCGTTAAAATGCATAGTAATAGAATTTCTATGTTTATATGCAACCTCAAACATTTCATAAAAAACCATCTTATTTTAACATGTTTTAGAGCTTTTCTAAAAGGAAGTTTTGCAAGCTCACAAAGTTTCATAAAATGATTAATTCTACTACTTTAGCATATGAAAAATCCAGAAACAAGAATTATTAATTTTTTCACAACTCTTTTTAAATACTGTCACAACATCATTCATAATAAAATTTAAGATATGTGTTGTACATCTAACATGAAAACATCTAGGCAAGTTGGAAAAAGTCTAGATTTTAGCATGTTTATGGCATTTAAATTAGTCAAAGCATTATCTAAACTAATACTAAGTAATTTATCACAACGACCATAAAAATCTAAAACTTCAGTAACAGTACTAGTAATATAAGCACCCATTTTTTCTATTCACAAATTTTATCACTGATAATTATTTTTTTCAAGTTCCAACTATAGTTAATCCAATGTTCAGTAAAAGTTCAAAAATCAAAATCATTCAGAATACGACCCATATTAGTTGTAATAGAAACCTCAAAATTCATTAATTCAAAATATTCATGAATCATTTGATAATATTGTTCATGAAAAATTAATATATCTCTTTTTACCATACTTCTTGAAATACCTCCATAATTGAGATTAAATGTATCCTGGATATATAATAAAAGAAGAATGTTTTGCAAAACTAAAAGACAAGCCATAACAAACAATCATTTTAGTAAAATTTTCACGATCACGATCCTGTTTAGGGACATTGTGAAAGAGGGACGCGGGGTTTGAATGGTTTAGTTCACTTTGAGCCATGTTTGACCCTCTATATGATGATCAAGCACCACTAGCATACGTAGAAGGACCAGGAGTAGCTAAATCTGCATGTCACTCCCGTTTATGCATATCTTCCAAATGTCTAATCACCCCCTTCCCCGCCCCTTGAACCTCCATTACCGCCAGATTTATAAATCCATGTTTGTTTACAAAGACGACAAGTAGAAATAATTTTCTTTTATTAAAAAAAACAAAACTACCAGATAGGTGATTTTCCAGAATGTGCTATAGGAGTCCTACCGCTTCTTTTCTTTTAAAAACAGAGGAGAACTAACTCCAACCTCAGGCTCAAGTTCATCAGGAGCTTGTTTTGGCGCTTCGGTAGCGGGGTTGGTACTAGTTGGTGTATCATCTAAATCTTCTTCTATGTTTACGTATGCTTCAACTTCTTCATCTAAATCCTCTTCAAAATTATGGTACATTCTCTCAAAATCTTTATAGGGAATAGGAGTATCAGTATTAATTTCTATGAGTACATTTTGGAGAGGGGTCAAATTAGTATCATTCACATGCATTAAATTATTAGTATTAATTATAAATAAAGGAACTTGAGGTTGTTGTGAAGAAGAACTAGAATATATCATCCTTTTAAAAAAAATTTGGAGCACTTTCTTTCTTTCCAGAATTTTTTTAGATGAATCCATAATATAATAAAATTAAAATTAAATCAGCAAATTCAACCAAAAAAATGACAATTGTAAATGAGAAAATTAAGCAATAAGATTCGATAGTGGAATGAATGTACCAAACTGTGTAAAAGCAGACGTAAATAACTTAAAATTAATAAGTGATGAGGAAAGTTGAAGAAGATTGCTCCTCGAAAATCCACCAAATTAAGCTTCAATTTTTAATTAAAAAATAATAAATATTGCAAATTTAAGACTTTGATAATTTAAATTACAGAGTAGAAAATTGAGAAAGAATGAGAGATTACAGAAAAATGAGAGAATGGAAGATTTGATGAAAAAATGAAAGAAAAATGAGTTATTTGTAGGAAAAAATGGGTTAGGGGGGAGTGGGGGAGGTCCAAACGACTATGTAGCCATTCGAAACTGTTGGCAATGGTTGTCAATGGCTACAGAGAGTCCGGGATGGATGAGGATGAACCGAACCATGTTATACTAAAAATGAGCCTTTCAAGGCCATATAAGGTTTCAAAATCGGTGATATTGGGTTCTCGGCCATAAAATAGTAGAAGTTGTTATAGAAAAACCATATTTCATGATAATGTCGTGCACAAACACAACCAGCAGATCCATAATTATCTTACTGGCCCTACACAAGCTCAGATAATCTCTACAACAACTACTAACTAGTCATTAATTTTTAAAACTCACAGATATTCCCAATAACCTACAATACTAAGTTCCAAAGTTAATACAAGTCCAATTCTGGGCCACAAATGGTTAATCTATTAACTATCACAATTATCGATACGAAAAACAAAAGAACCAGATTGAATGAAGTGGACTAGGGTGAAAGGTACCAACCTAAGAATCCATACCAAAGATATCTTTGGGTTAAATGTATAAATCTTTTTTTGTTATGTTGAGTGGCTTTACTAGGTACCAGATCAGTCGGAGGAAAAAACTCCAATTCCTGCGAAAGGGAGTTTAATAAAAGATTTCGTGGCCATGCTTGTTAACATGAACTGGAGGTTAGATAACATGGAGTGACGGTTAGTATCAGTGGAAGGAAGAAGGAGTTCCTTGATTTCTACTGCCCAAGTTTCTAACCAAGCCACTACAAGTGGAAACGGTCAAAACACTTCATCACCAAATACACCTGAAGCCTTTCAGCAAACGTTTTCCTCACACATCCAAATCACATCCCACTAAGAAACCAAAACACGCATCACATTATTAGAAGTGTGTACCCCCAAGACCAAACTCTAGAAAACCAAAAATAATCCTCCCACATACCAAAATCTCCACAAAGTTCCACTTAACATAAATGCAAACTATAGAATAACGATAGTAACAAGGGATTACTAGTAATTAATAATTACTATTAATACCATAATTATCATAATAAATGTAGAGTAACAGTAAAATAATTACTATTAATATGGAGAAAACTGTTTGAGGGAATTATTCCTTACCCATTAACGAGGCAACGACAGTTACAAAGAAAGTGGCAATAACCATGGCGGAGGTTACCCCCATTTACAGTGCCTACAAATGTGGCTGTTACAAGAGCCAGCTATAAAAGCCCAAACAGTGGAGAGGAAAAGGTACTCTCAATATACTATTCTCAAAATACAATTGATATTCTCTCCCAAAGCTTTTTACTTACTTAAGAATCAGAGAATTACCCTGGGGACCTCCCTGGGCTTTGTTTTGCAGGCACTTATTGCAAATCCACTATCGTTGTCTTTTGCAATAAGGCAGATTTTATAGTAAGGTTGTTGGTGCCGTCTGTGGAGATCGATAGCTATAGATTCTTGTTTTAAAATATTAAAGTTCAAAATTTTTTAAGAGATGGTTAACACAAGGAGCAAAAGCACATAAGGGGAAGGACGTGGTGGCAGGACCATGGCACACGACGGTTTTGGCCGAGGTGGTAGAGGCTGAGCTAGGGCATAAGAAACCCAAGTTCCCACCCACCATAACAGCCGGTGAAATGACCAAGACCGGACAATAACAAAAATTCAACTAACCGCGGCAGAAAAGTTCACCCAGGAGCACCAGAATTTGTTTTAGCAATGGTGCAATGATTATCTCTAGATGAAATCTCATGAGAATACTCAGCTCAATCAGGAAAGAAATCAAGAACAGGAGGAGGAACTTCCTTAAAGTTTAACAAAATTGACTGACCTCTGTTCTAGTGATGAGAATCCTCATCACAAAAGATGGAAGAAAGCGCAGTCAGGTGGACGACGCCAAAGTTTTAAGCCTCATAAAGATCGAAGCTCACTCCAAGATTATAGTGAGGGAGTTGGCCCTAGAAAACTCCCCAAAAGAATTTTATCAAAAGTGAATTGGATAGAATTCTAGGAATCAACGAGGCGGGGGATGTAATTACCCCTTTCTCAAGTAAAATAATGAACACTCCCTTACCTGAGGGTTTCAAATTACCCAGGCTAAAGCCTTATGATGGGGGAACTAACCCAAGTGACTTTTTATCATGGTTTAAGTTTCAAATGGTAAATCTCCAGTGTAATACGGGACACATGTGTAGGGTGTTCCTAGAATTTCTAGTAGAGAAAGCCATAATTTGGTTTGACGACCTGCCAAGGAATAGCATCACCTCGTTCCCCCAGATGACTGAGCTCTTATGTGCCCATTTCTACCAAAAGAAGAAGGTGGTGAAAAACTCGACCGATCTCTTGGATGTTAAGCAGATAGTGGACGAGGCCATAAAAGCGTACTTGGAGAGCTTTTTAGAAGAAATACTGCACATAGAACATTAGATGGACCAACTCTTCATCTTAGCTTTCTTGAGTGAACTCCAACCTGATTACCTCTACACCAAGCTGAGGAGAAATTGACCACAGACAGAGCAGGAGCTGTTCAGGGTGGTGAGAAATTTTTCCAAGAAGATGAGGCCAATAGGAAAAATCGGGAAAGGAACATGTCAGACAAAAAATACGGGGATGATAGAATCCCTAAAAAGAATGTCTTTGATAGGTTGAACAAGGGGTGGAGTGAGATAAAGTTCCCTGAAGGCACCTTGATCTCGATGACGAAGTTGAGGTCCGAGATCCTGACACTTCACCATGATGTATTAAGGCTACCTCAGGCACTGTAAGACCCACCACAAAAATAATCTTAGAGCCTATGGCGTCACTTCCATAATGATCATGACCACGACACCGAGACATGGAAGGATCTTATAAAAAAGATCAACGAGTGTGTAAAACAAAGAATGCTGACTTAGTATACAACTACCATTATAAGTTCCTCCCGGGGTCATGGACGAGGTGGCTGAGGGAACTATCAAGGAGGCCAAGGATTTAACCCCGCAGGTCGGGGATGAGGCCAACAATATTGGAGGTGGGAGTCACCTCAAAACTTGTATTCCCAATACCCCACTCAGGGATACCCAGGTCAGGGCAGTTATTTCAATCCTAATCATATTCCTTAGGCCCCAGCCAACAATATGGATATGGAGCCCCCACACCAGCGTTACCCCCTCATCAGAACCAAAATAATAATGTCATAGGGGTAATACATGCAATCCTTGGTGGGCCCCCAAAGGGGATTTCACAAGCTTCTTTGAAAGTAGAGGTGAAAAGGATACCCCTGGAGGAACCTCGCTATAAGCTATTCAAATCAGGAGAAGTTATAACTTTCTTGTAGAAGGATGCCGTCCTAGGAGAGATGCCTCATGTTGATGCCTTGGTGATAAAGATGATTATGGAAAAAAAAAGTGCATCTGGTGTATGTGGATAATGGTACTACTGTTAGCATTATTTTATCAACATCCATCGATCAACTCGGAGTTGACCAAGGTAATTTGCGGTGGACCAGTCAACCGATTCAAACTTTTAAGGAGAGGTGATGCCTGAGGGAACCATATATTTACTAGTGACTGTAGGGGACTACCCCAGGCAGAAAACCATAATGGTCAAGTTTTATGTAATCAATGCACCCACTCCCTACAATATTATTTTAGGATGAGATTTGCTAATACTGGCCAAAGCAATTTGTTCATCCTACCACCTCATGATGAAGTTTCCCACCGAACACGGAATAACTTCTGTCTGAGGTGATCAACAGGTTTCATGAGAGTTCATGAGAATTACGCTGACAAATAACAACCACAAATCTCCCGACTTCAACCTCGGGAGAATATTTATGTCATCCCAACAAGGGAAGTGAATGATGAAGTGCTTGAGGTCATGTTGGAAAACCCTTCACTCCACTGGGGCTTTATATCATTGCTCCGAGAGTTTAGAGATGTCTTCACCTAGTCACCATTGGATATGACGGGAGTATATACTGAGGTGATAGTCCATAGGTTAAATAAAGATCCACGAGTAAATCCTGTACAGCAGAAGGAGTGGAAATTTGAACCTAAAAGAAATAAGGTTATCCAACCTGAAGTCAAGCAATTACTGGCTGCTGATATCCTTTTTAAAGTAAAGTATCCGACCTGGATTGTCAATCCAGTCATGGTCGAAAAGGTAGGGGTAGGATGGAGGATGCATGTGGATTACACAGATTTGAACAAGTATTGTCCCAAGGATTGCTACCCCTTGCCAGTCATCGACCAGAAGGTAAAAGCTGTCTCAGGGTATGAACTCTTAAGTTTCTTAGACTTGTACAAGGGTTACCACCAAGTGCTGATGGACGAGGTGGATGCCCCCAAAACCACCATCGTTACAGACTGGGGGTCATTGTACTACAAAAAAATGCCTTTTGATTTGAAGAATATTGGGGCCACATAACAAAGGTTAGTGGATAAAGTGTTCCAAAAACAAATTGGCAGAGTAGGGGAGGTCTAAGTGGATGAAATCACTGTGAAAAGAAAAATCCTAGAAATGAGATTAAAATACTTAGAATAAGTCCTTCAACTCTTGAGGCACACAAGGCTGAAGATAAATCCGGCGAAGTGCAATTTCGGGGTCAGCTTGGGGAAGTTCCTAGGATACATCATATCCAAGAAAGGACTGAGTGTGAATCCCTCCAAGTTACGAGTGGTGGCTGAGATGAAATAGCCGAAGTGCCTGAAATATGTAAAGAAGATGATGGGGTGCCTGTCAGCACTAAGCCACTTCTTGTCTAAATCGGCTGAAAAGTAGTAGCCCTTCTTTTGTGTTTTAAAAAATGCCAAGAATTTCCAGTGGACAGATGAGTGTCAAAGGGCCTTTGAAGATCTAAAGCGACATCCAATGACATTGCCTGCGCTAACTATACTGAAGCCAAGAGAAACCTTATGTCTTTACTTAGTAGCAGCAAGGGAAGCGGTTAGCGTCATTCTTGTCAAGGAAGAAGGGGGAGCTAAAAAACCAGTCTACTTCATCAACCGAGCTCTATAGGGAGCCAAAATGAGATACTTGCCTATCAAAAAACTGGTGCTAGCAATGATAACGGCAGCTCGACGACTTCGTCCCTACTTCAAAGCATACCTCATTTGTGTGCTAACTGATGTACCTCTGAAGCAGGTACTGTTAAAACTAGAAGCATCAGGGCGACTGATGAAGTGAGCAGTCGAGCTTGGAGAGCATGAAATTGACTTGCAACCTCGAAAAGCTATCAAAGTCCAAGATTTTGTAGATATCCTAGTACCGATATATAAATCTACCTCGGAGGCAATAAAATCTTCTGTGAAGGAGGATGAGGTGGACAAGGAACCCGAAGCACCTAGTGACACTTTCTTCATGCATATAGATGGAGCCTCTAGTACAGATAGTAGTGGGGATTGAATCCTACTCAAAATCCCTAAGGGGACTGAGATGTTGTATTCATTGCATTTCACCTTTAGACCGACAAATAATATGGAAGAATATGAACCATTGATAGCAGGTCTCTGTCTAGGTCAACATATAAAGATAAAGTCACTCTCAATCTTCAGTGATTCACAAATCATGGTCAATTTGGTAAAGGGCACTTACGAAATGGAAGATTGCCAGCTGAAGAAATTCCTAGAGGTAGTAAAGGGGCTGCTAGGAAAGTTCTCCTACTTTAAGATAGCCAAGATCCCTCAAGGAGAAAACATAAGAGCAGATCCACTCAGCAAGTTAGCATCCTCCAAATAAGGAAGAAAAAATCAAAAGGTGTTAATTGAGGAGGTCTACCACCCATGTATCCACAAAGTCAGTATTTCTATGGTAGATGAGGTGACCGACTACTGGATGACCCCAATAATAAAATACCTCAACTCAGGAGAAACCCTTTCTGATCCTGTTGAAGCCATGAAACTTCGTATTAAAGCACCCATGTATGTGTTGGAGAGCGAAATCCTTTATAAGATATCCTTTTTACAACCCTGCTGAGGTGTGTAGGGCCCATCTAAGCCAATTATATAATATGGGAAATCCATGAGGGATTGTGTGGTTGCCACTTAGGTTCAAGAGGATTGGAAAAAAGATCATGTGGTGGGGCTATTATTGGCCCACTTTGTTCCAAGATACACAGGACTTCGTCCAAAAGTGTTCGAAGTGCCAGCTCCACACTCCGATAACCTGATGACCTCAGATGGAGTTAATCTTAGTACAGAGTGCCTGACCCTTTGATCAATGGGGGATCGACATCGTGGGACCATTTCCTAAAGCCCCAGGAAGGGTAAAATTTCTGGTGGTCACCATAGACTATTTCACCAACTAGATAGAGGCAGAACCCTTAGTCGCGATCACAAGAAAAAAGATCCTGAATTTTATCTTGAAAAATATAGTGTGCTGATTTGGGATACCAAAGAAGATCATCTAAGATAATAGGAAATAGTTCACAAGCCACCAGTTCAAATCATGGTGCGAGGAGATGAAAATCACTTAACAATTCACCTCAGTAGCATACCCTCAGGTGAACGGGCAAGTTGAGGTCACAAATAGGACACTGCTATAGGGTTTATAAACAAGGCTAGACAAAGCCAAGGGAGATTGGGTAGAAAACCTCTCTCATGTCCTATGGGCGTATAGAACAACCCCAAGAACATCTAATGGGGAAACCCCGTTCAGCCTTATGAACGAAATGAAAGAAGTGATCCTAGCTGAGATAGGGATGCCTAGCCCAAGGTCATTACACTATGTTGAACAAGAGAACGAAGAAGAGATTAGAGAAAATATTGATCTCTTGGAAGAAAGAAAAGAGCTAGCGGCTATTTCTGAGGCAAAGTACAAACAAGCAATGGCTAAATATTAGAATGACAAGGTGAAAAATACCTAATTCAGCCTAGGCCAGTATGTTCTTAGATGAAATGAAGCAAGCCGAGCTGAGAAGATGGGGAAGCTTGAGGCAAATTGGAAAGGCCCTTATCAGGTAATTGAGGCTTTCAAGTCAGGTAGCTATAAACTGGAAAGGCTAGATGGTAGTAAAATACTAAGACCTGGCATGTAAGTAATCTACGAAGATTTTATCAGTGGTACTTGCAATTTCTTATGTTTATTATCAAATTACATTTATCTTTTATGGTTACCATATCACAGTCGTCTCTTATAAATTGTTTCCTCTTATAAATCGTAGTCTCTTATATGATAGTCTAATAAGAGCATGGGGAAAACCCAGCCTAAGAGAGATAATACAAATTTTTAAATTGAATTGACCTAAGATATGAGAGCTCGGTTTGGCCAAGCACTGGAAATTATGAATTAAATCGACCTCAGATATAAGAGCTTGGTTTGGCAAAATGCCAAAAAAAATTTTGAGATAAATCAACCTTAGATATGAGATCTCGGTTTGGAAGAGCGCCATAAAATTACAAAGTAAATCGACCTCATTTATAAGAGCTCGGTTCGATAGACTACCACAAAATTAGAAATTAAATTACCTTATTTATGAGATCTCATTTCAGATAAATGCCGCAAAAAACATAAGTTAAATCAACCTCAGGTCGATTCGGCCAAGCACTACATAATAACGACTAAATCTACCTCGTTCACGATAGCTCGGTTCAGCAAAATGCCATAAATTAAGAATTAAATCGGCCTCAGATATAAGTTTCTGATTTTGATTAGTGCCATAAGTTATCAATTATATTGACCTCAGGTGAGAGGAATTAGCTCAGTCGAAGCACTGCTATAAGCAGATACATACAACTAATGCACCAACATGGGGTGAAAGAAAGACTACCATAATAGATAGGTATGCAGATAAAGTCATTTTATTAAAGGTTGTGCAATCATTTACATAAGGGTAATCCTACCTATCAAAATAACAATGTATACTAATACTTCTCAAAAGAATTATCCTAACTCCTATGATCTCATCGGGACCGAGTTGGTCTACTATGGCGCTGCCCATCTAGTACAAGTATGATGTTCGAGGAGGCAGCTGAAGGATGGTTCTGCTGACTTATGCTGGCTTGCAGGTTAAGTTGGAAATACTGCGACCTCTTCTTCACACCCTCATACATATCCAGGGCGTGGTCCAGGATGATCTTGTTCCATTGATAGCAAAGGGAACTTTTTCCATACATTGAGTCTATACTTGCAAGGATAGTAGTCAGCTTGCTAACCTGTTCCTTTACCTCATCCAAGGTAAGTAATCCTTCCTCGACAAATACTATCTATTTGTATTTACGTACTTGGTCTTGGAGGTAACTCACCTTAGCTTCCTGGTGGTCGAAGTCCAGCTTGTACTAAGTTGTTTTAGATTTCCAATAAGAAATGGACTTCTCAGTACTACCCACGAGCTTACAAACATCCCCCTGCAAGGCTTTAAGCTTTCGAGATAACTCATCATTCTCTTCGCCGAGTTATTTCCTCTCTTCAATAGAGACCCTCAACTTGCTGACTAAGCCCTGAAACTCAGCGTTCTTAGATAACCGAGTTCGGAAGTACTTGATAAATATATTTTTATTATGGAGCTCTCTATCCCTCTTGTGAAAAAGCCTTCGAAGGCTGAGAACCGAGGTCCGAAGAATGGAATTTTTCCTTTTCACTTATTCAAGGGTATAAGGGATGAGTTGCTGAAAATTAAAAAGCAAGAATCGATTCGGTAAGATCGACAAAAGTAGGATAAGGCAATAAAGACTTAGAGAATTGACAAAAATATATATATATTTCATAAATGAGGGCCAACTAGGTCGAGATGATTAAAAAGGCAGAAAAAAGAGAAAATTACAAGGGCCTTCAGTCTAACTATCACCCCGACCTACTCAATAGACGAGATAGGCTTTATCTCTACAAGAGGCTTAGCAATTGGAGTAGAGATGAGGTCTTCAATGAGAGAGCTCAGAGGGACCTCAGGGATGAATGGTTCCTCCTCAGCATGAAGAGTGCCCCCAGTATCCATAAACTCCTAGATGTTGAGATCGGCGTCCTCGATACATCCCCTTAACTCCTCCACTAATAGAGGAGTTGGGTGCTGAGTGACGAACTGGATAGAGGGAGATTAGGTCTATCCAAGACCACCTTGATAAAATCTTCAGTCACCCGAGCCTCTGCCCTAAATTCATAACCAAAGCACTTATCTCGGATGGGCATATCAAGGTACACTTCGGCCATCTTGTCCAACACTACTGCAGTAGTGGCGGTGACCAAAGACTCTCTCATAGATGAGACGTATTTTGAGAAGGCGTTGGTCATGGTAACCTTCTAAAAAAGGACCTTGGAACTCCCCCTATAGATTGATGAAATACATCTTCAAGCAGAACAGCTCGGTCTCAACAACTCTCTGTCTCCCCTTGGCAGCCTTCCTCTCCTCTTCGGAGGCTTTCAGCCTGGCCTCCAGTTCTTTCCTTTGAGCCCTCTCCTGGCTGAACTCCTCATTAATGTGGCCCACTTTTTGGGACAAGATAGATACCGTCCTTGACAAAACCTGTAAAAGAAAAAAAGTTTGAGTATGGGGAGACGATAAGTAGAGGTACGACTAGATTTAGGAATACTTACATTGCTGAGGCCAGCCAGGGATATATCTTCAGCAGGGGCCAACTCAGAGGGCTTTTGCCTCTTGGGCACAGACCCTTAAGCTGAGTTGCCCCTCTTCCGACCCACCTCGGGAGTAGTACTTTGTTCAGAAACCTCCGTTATACAAAGGGGGCCAGGAGTAGTTACCTCCCTACCACGCTCGGCGGACGAGCTGGAAGGTCTGATTTTCTTTTTGATTCTAATGTG